>JAOXJJ010000195.1:486244-578368 GCA_025769935.1 Phoenix roebelenii
TTCTCTCTCTCTCTCTCTCTCTCTCTCTCTCTCTCTCTCTCTCTCTCTCTCTCTCTCTCTGTGCGTGTGTGTGTGTGGGAATTGCTCCTATATTTGTAAGTACTATCAACTTTTTTTATATAAAAAAAACCCTAATAAATCAAATTTTTGCATGCAAGTTCCCCTCCAAAGTGTCAATCTTTAACTATATTGGAAGATTCTGTGATGCCATACTTCCTTTTGGAATAAAGGAGTGCAGTTCAACAAAAGTATACAACTTTGTTCAAATTTGCCTTCTGATATCATTCCTTACATATTTCTTTTTTACTGCAGGCGATTACTATTAGTGCAGATGCATGGGTTGATGCTGGTCATGCTGTTAATCAAATATACGATATTCTTTACATGATGAATCGTGATGACATCCTTGTAGGAGTTGGTGGTGAAGGTGGGATATTAGATAATGGTACCATACTACCAAATGTTGGTGGTTATCTCCCTATAATTGAACAGGTATGAAGAAGCTTGCAATCTTTTAACTTGACATCCTTGAGATTTAGATGGGTAGACCGAGATGCCTTTGCTTGCATGGTTTCTAAACAATGCATTGTGTGTGAAACAAGCTTTGAGAAATAATTCGTAGGAAAAATACAACGGAAGAGGGAGATTTCAGGATTTTTGTGGTTGGATGGCCCTAGGTTTTTCTCTCTAAGATTTATAATATTAAAGTTTTTAAACGCTACTCCGCATCTTCTGATATTTTGCTTTCTTTGTCAGGACATGTGCAGACGTGTGTTTAGTCCCATATTGGTTATTCGCTAGGTAGATCTTGAGTACTTATCAGAATCAAAGAATCCAAATCATACATTTCAATTAGCCATTTTGGATGAGGTCCTGAGTTGTTACAAATAATATTAGAGTGGACCTGATCCATAATCTATGTGGGCTAGGGGACATTGCAACACGGATCTATTGGGGTTGATCACGGGCCGATCATAATGTTTATGATTAGATTTGAATAAATTTAAACCTTTAACCTAATGAGGATGTCAGAACTTGGATAGGGAGAGTATGTCAGGATTGTGTGGGCGTGTACTTAGTTCCACATTGGTTATTTGCTGGATAGATCTTGGGCACTTATATAGGATCAAAGAATCCAAATAATACCTTCCGACTAGTCATTTTGGGTAAAGTCCTGGGTTATTACACTTTTATCTTCCACAAACCCTCTAGTTACGAGCACTCTTCCATATTAAGTGCAAGCACTTAAAGATGGTTTGTTTGACCATGTTAAACCCTATAAATGCCAACTTGATCAAACAAACACTTCTCATTTTATTCCTTTAAATAATAAATATTCATATAATTATGAAAGAATAAAATACATCATGCAAGGTTCTTTGACCATTGCGTCAGGGGTTATTTGGCCACCCAATCCAACACTTGCATGGGATAAATCAAGTTTGCAATATGATGCTGCGTGTATTTCTCCTGCACTTATAGTTGTTTCTTGTTCAGATTTCTGGATGTTGTTAATATGTAAGTTTATATCAGGGCATGTCAACAGCAGGAGATTGCCGTTATAGACAAGCTATTCCAACAGGAGCTGGTGGACGGCTATATATCGACACCAATCGTGGCGTCCGCAAAAGTTTTCTTCCACAGGTATAATGCTAGCTGATATATACTATCAATTTGTAAGGGCCCACGCAGGCACTTTTTTAGTTTTACATCGGTCATTTGCTAGATAGATTTTGGATACTTATATAGGATTAAAGAACCCAAATAATACCTTCTCGCTAGCTATTTTAGGTGAGATCAGATCGGAGCCGGCCCATAACCTATGTAGACTAGGAAACATTGCAATACGGATCCATTGGGGCTAACCATGGGTCGATCATGGTATTTGTGATTAGATTTGAATGGATTTGAACTTTTAGCATGACGAGGATGTTAGAGCTTAAATGGAGGGAGTATGTGAGGACATATGCATGCGTATATTTAGTCCAACATCAGTTATTTGCTGGGTAGATCTTGGGTACTTTTATAAAATCAAAAAACTTAAATAATACTTTTTCGCTAGCCATTTTAAATGAGGTCCTGAGTTGTTATAATTATTTTCACATCCCTTACTTTATGTAGAATATCCAATATTGGTTATTTATTTAAAAGAAGTATTGCTAGGGCCTTGTCTGAAGTTCTATTTGTCAGGGAGTGTTTTGTAAGCCGCCTGTCTCCAACTAGCTCAAAATTTTCAGGCTTTTTGATATGGAGTTGAGCCCAAAAGATTTGTTGGTATAGTATGATTATATTGCGGTCGATGCGACAACTTAGCATTGGCAAAAGAGTAGTGATATATCTATGAAGTAATTAGGCATAATATGAATGGACAGGTCCTTAGTAAGTCCACAGCAAATATTTGTTTGCAGAGGCAGAGCTTAAAGAGACACTACTGAACATATTTTATCAGGACATCAAGTTATTATACACCAAAAATGGCTAGAAGTTGTAGGAACAAAGCAATGGTTTGTATGTACTCATTGTTGGGGCCTGAATTTGTGTGGTTCATGCCATGGTAGGTGTTTTTGGCCTATATGAGAGTCAGTGTAGCAACATTCAGTAGTGATAGGAGGGGAAAGAGAAGGTTGCAGCCATTAGAAATGCTCTCAGTATATATAGAGATCAGCTCCTTTTCTCTCACTTCATTCTTGTCACTTCTCAAGTTTCTTGTTTTTCACCAGCTTCTCATCCTATTTTCTTGTTTCTTCACCAGATACTCATCCCATTCTTGCTGAGTCTCTCTCTCTCTCTTTCTATGTATATATATATATATATATATATATAGAAGGGAAATGGAGGATAAGGTCAGAATAATACAGAGATAGATGTGTTCATGGCCACCTGTCTCACTCAATCCCAAAGCCCTTTCGGCAAACTTGGGCTAAGGTTAATTAGCCCTGGCAAGCCAGGTTGGCACCTAAAAACTTAGCCTATATGTTAAATGGGTCGGACTTGGCCTGGGAATTAAAGCTCGGTCCAACTTAAATTTTTTAACCCTAGATTTTTATAATTAAACCTTAGGTTTAATTGACATTTGAACTTAATGAAGAAGATCTAGAATCTTAGAATATATTATTATAGATATTGAATATTGAAATTCATATTGCAAATATTTAGTTATCCATATATAGCATTGTTTGAAGCATATAAGTAGTTTTGAATTTTTAAAAACTAAAAAAATTGACCCGAAGCTCAAAGCTGAGTAAGAGCCTGAGTTTGATCCTGGAGGCTTGGCCAAGTCCCAGCCTAAGGAGATACGGTATTAAGCCTTTTTCTCAAACCCAATTTGAGCCCTGCCCCATGAACAAGTCTAGTCTAGCGAGTCTTGGATGGTTAGACCCAACAATTTAAAAATGGCATATTGCAATTAAATAACTACATTCTTATGCTTAAGCCTCATTTTCTTTATCATCTAATCAACTATGCACCTATGATAATAGAAAAACAATTCCTGGACTTTCTTTTAAGGGCTTGCCTTTTGGAAGGTCTACGATTCGATTCCTTGATATTATTAAAAGACAAAGAAAATAAGATACAATTTATTTTTTTATAAAAATTAAACATCTTGATACCGACATAAGATAGAACTTAGAAGACTAAAATTGAAGCCGTCTTCTTTCTAAATTCACTTCTTTTGCGATATTTGCACAATCTTCTTCCCAAAGAGGTCCATTCCTTATGGCCAGGATGAACTCAGCTTTGACAAATTACCCTCATCCAATGATGAGAATTGTTTGTTTCTCATTCAAATCTTACTTCTTTAGCTTTGAGAAATCACATATCTATAATGGTTGAACATGGTTCAAAATATGCTCAAAATTCCATAACTAATCCTGCAAAATGTTTCAAATTTGGCGGGAGCACCTATTTTAAAAAAAAAGGCTGGCTTATGGGGCCAATTCATAGCATATTTTAGCTTTGTATGACAGTCATGTGCTACCTCTTCATTTCTTTTAGACTATATTTTGGGAATAAATTTTAAGGGATAAGAAAATAGGCACTGGTAGAGGGATTTGATTTATTCCTTGTGATAGATACTTTTTGTATTTGGTTGGGCGGACAAGCATAGAAATAAAGTGTATTTAACGATCTTCATATTTGTAGATTTTATAATAATGACATAATTGCTCTTCCGCTTCTATATGATTAGGTCAAAATTTTTGCAAGAATCGAGCATATGAGCCCATCTAGATCGTATGTTCTAAGGGCTTGCTCAAATCACAGCCCAAAATCCAACCTTTGGATTGCGGAAAAAAAAGGAAAAAAATTAAAGATTTTTTTTTCATAATATTTAGTCTGGAAAGTATTTAGATGATAGAGTTATGTTTAAATAGGCATCTTAATCTGTGAATCCTATAGAATTTTTAGTCCATTTTTATATAATAATCAAAGAAATTCTCCATTGGGTGCTAATTTTCCCCTCTTATGCACTACAAATCTATTCTACAAAATAGTGGAACAGAAATTACCTTCGACAGCGGACCACTCCGTTCCACGGATACCTCCATCCAAACGGGGCGAATGCACCTTCCTTCACGCGAATCACCGTTGGATCATGACAGAGATCAGATGGCTTTAAGATCTGCGCGATGGGTGAATCCTTCTTTCGCGCGAAAGATACGACCGCGATCACCATCCAAACAGTGCCCTTCTTTCGCGCGAATCACCGTTGAAAGCATTTTGACCCGAACTCGCTTGTACCGCTGCTTAATTCGTAAACCCTAAGTTTCTCCTGGATTGGCGAAATGGCCGGAGCAATAACCAAACGGAAGTGAGAATAGAAAATCACAAATGGAGACAAGAATTATGAGATTTGCGAAATTCACAGCCTAAATCCACGGGAGGGCAGTGCAAGGTAGAAGTGGGGATTAGAAGTTACGAGGGGGAGATGCCATCTCGAAACCGGTGCATAACGATTTAGCAAGCATTTTTTCGGATCACTTTCTTTGGGAAATACAGGATACACTGAAGACCCCTAAAGGATGAACTTGTTTCATTAGCAATGCAACCCCCAAGAGCTCCAAGGGAACCCTATGAGATGAGAAGCCTGTTTTTCTCCAATGTCTTTTTTTTTCTCGAATGACTTGTAACACTTGTTTCTCTCGTCTTCTCCAATGGCCTTCAGATTCCAATAGCTCAAACGCATTACAACTCAAACTAGATGTTTCATCAGATGTTTGAGAAAAGATGGGAGCTACCCATTGATTCATTTCGTAAATGTTTCCTCAGGAGAAACCCTGATGCCAACATTGACACATCCTCATGCTATAGTTCCACATAATAACACCTCCATGTAGATGTTTCCTTAGATAGAGTGACTTAACCTGTTGTTTATAGGTCCTGGTGATTTCATGATCCTCATGCCATAGTTCCATACCCACTCTCCAATTTCTTGGACTAATGGACAAGTTATCTTCTCGACCTGATCATGGGATAGAGTTGTGGCATGTTGATCTTGGCCTCCTTAAGACTAATTGTTACAAATTTGTCTAAATATAGATTCTTGGTGCTCCTACTTCTAATGTCTGGATGCAATGATGACAATAGGATTGTGAGGGCTAGTGACTATTTGTTGACATAGTTCATTGAATTTGAATGCTTGGATTAAAATGGAAATGCAGTACCAAAATTAAATGCATTTCAGAGTAGAAAAGGTGGCAAAGTACTAAGTGATATGTCAATTACTGGTCAAAAAGTTTGAGAAAATCTCACATAAGTTGCATAGTTAAAACAAGAAAACTAGTGCATAAAGCAGAGTCTATGCTTTTGCAGAATGATTTGGAAGCAAATCTTGTGGAAGGTGGTTTTACTTGCTTTTGCAGAATGATTTGGAAGCAAATCTTGTGGAAGGTAGTTTTACTTGCAGCTGGTGATGGACAAAGTAGTTATTTTTGTCATTATTCACTTTCAGAAAGACAGACTAATTAATGCAGGGAGCTTCGTTTTAAATTCTGGACATATTGCAATGTTAATTGGAAGAAGAAGAAGATTATGATTACAACAGTTTTGCTAGATATCATGAAAGCTTTTGAGTGGTTGACGGATTTTTGCAATGCTTTAGGAAGGCCGACATAACGGGTGACACAAAGGCTTTAATGAGTAACAAATATTGAAGTTGGATGCGCCTTAGTGCCTAACAACTCTCCTTCGCTTTTCAAACTGGACATGGTGGGTGACTTGGTACCTTGTTGGTCAAAGGAAACTAGTTGAAATGAAGAATTAAATGTATAGCGTGCGGTGAAAAGAAAAAGAAAGAAATAATTCAATTTGTGCAAGATGCAAGTGTGTGCTGAGAGGACTGGAGACTTTTTATCCAAAGAGAGGGTAACAGCTCCTAGTATGTTATCAATTATTTCCTTGGTGTGCATATATTCTATGATCAATTGTTTGGCTCTCTTTGCGTTTTCAGGCTTATTGCATTGTGAATTTGGACAATTTTCAAGTTTTGAAAGTATTCTTGTTATGTTGAAGAATTGATAGATTTCCTTTCTTCTTTGCTGTGGTCACCTGTTCTCTGTGTTTTAATCCGTTCAAGCTTCAGGTTGCAGCACCAAATTCTTTCAGTTGCTATTTCTAGAATTTTTATAGGAGATAACAATGAATTCTGTTTTATTTTATTTAAGTCTTTTATAGTATCTGTTTGAAACTTTTGCATTGAAAACAGGGTGACAGGAGATATATTCCTCTACATCAACCCACAGCACAACAAGTGATGATTGATACAATATCCGCAGGCCCCACTACTGTATTTCTCATTGGATCACACACAAACTTTGCTCTCTTTCTGATGACATATCCACATTTGAAAAAAAATATCCAGCATATTTATATTATGGGCGGTGGGCTAAGGTCAAAAGTCCCTTGCCCCAAAAATTCCAGCACCTCCTGCATTCCTCAGCAATGTGGTGATCTTGGTAACCTGTTTGATGCCTGCAATAGCAATCCATATGCAGAGTTCAATATATTCGTAGATCCTTTTTCTGCATATCAGGTATATTAATAGCAGTGCAATATGAATCTCTGGACTTACACATGAATAATTGAGCACCATTGCCACAAAGAGCTAACTGCATCAGCAAAGTTTTCTTTTTCCATATTTCATCTACCTACTTCCTTTTGGTGCATATTCATATTTCAACATTCTAAGCTTTTGTTTTTTCACTCAAGGTTGGTACATTTGCATAGGTGGCTGCTGCAATTCCTTGCTTCCATTTGCCAGTACTATACATTTTTTTTGTTGATGACAAAACAGTCAGATTGATTGTCATAACTGCATGCCAATGAATGCTCATCTACTTATGCAATTAATCAAAATATTTGACCGGACAAGATGCTCGTGCTTTTGTATCCTTTTTTTGGGAAGAACCATGCCTATGCACATTGTTTTTAACTGATTTGGTGAAAAATTTGGAATGTACATAGGTGGTTGGATAAATATTAATGAAGATCATCTATGAGCCATTTTGAGAACATAATTCATGCTTGGAAAACTTTGGTTGTGGTGGCCCTACTAATCTACTCAGTTCTGCTTTATACCCTTTTCTATTATGCTTACCATCGATTATAAGCTTGATTGACATGGGTAATACGAATCGTTGGGATAACTTGTAAGATTTCATGATTGAATAAAAAGCGGTTTATGTTATCTAAGGTATTGGAAGTAGACCAGATAATGGTTCTAAATGTTTCATTAAGATGCATCACGACTCTCTCTCCCTTTCTCTCTCTTGGGAAGAAGGTGTATCACAATTCATTCATATGAAGAGATGGAGCTGTGTTGACAATAGAAGTGAGCTTCTATGTACTAAAGAGGTATATGTAAATGGGATCGTAGATCATGCATGATTAGTAAAATGCAGTACCTTGTTAGAGGTACATGTGCTTAAGGATAACATGTTCCACTGAATTAACATGCCAAGGAATTATGAAAATTGTAAAAGTTCAACTATTACCCTCTAATGAGGAGTTGTACAGAAAAGCCAACTAGCCAACACAGCAGAGGAAACCATAGTTTTGGCTACGATCACAGTATGTAGGCCCCTCCCTCCCCACAAAAAAAGAAAAATCTAGTTCTAGGTTCAATAAATGTGCAATGATTATACTTTTAAGTTGCTTTTGTTTTGAATAGTTGTATAGTTGATGTTTTCATTTCAATGTTTTGGGAGATGAATTGATGTGCACCACCTATTCTTTTATTAAAAAAGAAATGTGCATATGCTGCAAAATAACAGGAGCACTTCATAGCTTTAACCGGAGGAGTGTGGTGCTTGATTTTGTTATTGCCAACACTTATCAAATGACCCATCATTTGTTCAGACTCTGAAGTAATTATCAAAAAGAGAGTTCGCAAAAGCATTGTAGATTCTGGACATCAAATAAGCAAGGAGAAGAAGAGACAACATTCAGAAGGCTAAGAACATCATTGTTAAAAATCTTGAGTTGCACTTATAGACAAAATTCAGTATGAAATAAGGGTTGTTAGAAATCGTTATGGAGGGAAACAGAACAAAAAAGACAGCTAGGATAACAGAACTTCTGTTTCCAGGGCCAAAAAATCTGGTTCCGATTCCTTTTTTCTCTAGAATTATGACCTTCGCAATCTAGGAAGCACGCCTACACCAAAACAGGTGCTGTGGCAGTATCCGATATGTATGGATATGAATATGGGTGTGATACATCCATAATACATGCCAGATACTGGAAAAAAGGTGTCCTGATTATTTTATATCTAAAATTGAGGCTCAGATACTTCTGGGATACATCCATATACTTGCAAGGTACTCTTGGAATACTTCCAGAATACAGTTTCCATCGCCCACCCGAGTGAACACACCTCATATGTATTGCAAATTGGAGTTCAAGTGTCAAACTGTCTTCCCATTAAATCTTATCTATGTTGTAGTTCGCTAACTTCAAGAAGTCTGACATCACATAGCCAAATTTATCTTTGCAAATGTTCTGAATATAATACTCTAGGAGATTTAGGAGTTTTGATGTTTGATGCCAAAATATAAAATACTATTTTGATCTTGATATGTGCTTAGTTACCTCCATATGCTATGTATTTTGACATTATTATTTCCAGATCACCTCACCAGTTAGTAGCATATATTGACCACGATCAGTTAGTAGTGAATGGAAGCAGTTCAAACATCTTCATGATTCATGTTCCTTAAGTAACAGAACAGACTTGGTATTCTTGCTAAAGTTTTGTGTTAGTGGTCAGTACACATTTGATGCTCCTTGTTTATAGGAATTCTTAAGCATGTGTTATTGTCTTGGTCCATGTCTGTGCATATCTTATGGTGCTTGTGTCATCTTTATTTTTACTTTCCACCTGTTGATAAGGGGTGCAATGCCTTCGTCATTCCCTCAAACTCTCCACATGTTGATAAGTATAGCATGTGGAGTCTGGTTGACTTGCTGACAGTTGGAATGCTTTTCAAATAACAGCAGAATTATCTTAAACATGACATTGATATTAGAGTGCTATTTAATGAACACTAATGCAATATAGGCTGCAAATAGTTTATAGCAAATTTCTTATGTGGAAAATCATTAGCTTTATAATGGAGATATGAAGGAGGTAAGCAATCATTGATATAAATTTGCAAGATGCTGTCTTTAGCAGATGCTTCTATGTTGCATTTACAAGGTAAAATGAAAACAACAGTTTTATGTAATATTGGTCTTGCTTCCTTAGTTCAGGGAAAAATTTATGCTTTTTAGAACAAGGAAGTTCAAAAATTTTGCAATAATCTGGAAATAAAACACTTAATTTGAAAAATGTTGTGGAATGCCTTTCATTTTCTTTGTATCCTCCACTTACATCATACATTGTTATTTCGTAGTTGGTACATGAAGCATATGCAGATCTTTGATTTGTTTCCGTTGTTGCAGGTGTTCCATTCTGGCATTCCAATTACCCTTGTCCCACTTGATGCAACCAACACCATTCCCATAAATAAGCAGTTCTTTATGGCATTCCAACAACAGCAGGATACATATGAGGCACAATACTGTTTTCAGTCTTTAAAGATTATACATGATACTTGGCCAGATAATCAATTTTACATGGTAAATTCTTATTACTAGAGCTTTATAATTGGTTTGACTTCATTAAAACATAACCAGTAAGAATATGCGATATCTTGAATGTACTGCCTTAGTATTTGTTCAATGGTTTAATTTCATGCCTGCTATTGTCTTTACTGATTGAAAAGTCTTGTTATCCTGGTCTTTGTGCAGAGTTTTTTTATGTGGGACTCGTTTACTGCTGGTATAGCTATATCAATCATGCGCAATGCCGACAACTTTAATGGTGAAAATGAATTTGCTGAGATGGAATATCTAAATCTAACCGTAGTAACTTCAAATAAACCATATGGTATACATGATGGCTCAAACCCCTTTTTTGATGGACGTGCAATTCCAAAGTTCAGTTTACAGAAACATGGAGTACATAGTGGTCATGTTCAGACTGGACTTCAAGATCCATTTTGCTTTGTGCCTGGAAGTGATAAAGGGAAATGCAAGGTATTTAAAATATTAATAGGAACTTGATTAAATGTTATATTTCGTGGATGTTTAATATAACTAAGAGAAACGAGTAACATCAATGTGTTTATTCTGAATCATCACAATAAGCTCCAGATAGAAACTAGGAAAGGATGCAGTGTTAAAGCATAGAAAGTCATTCTTTGAACATGTTGTTGATTAGATTGCATATGATGCCATATTCGATACTTATACTATAATATATCTTTGTAATATTATATATTTCATCTATTTATGCTTGAAAATATAATAACCATTTATTAGTACTTTTTTCTTTCCTTTTCTTTTTAGAGAGAGAGGATATGAGAAAGTTATGCATGCTAATTTATGATCTGAAATAATGCAATCAGGATGGATACACCAAGGAAGTAACTGGCTCAGAAGGTGTCCGTGTTCTTGTTGCAAAGATAGCAAAACCTAATCAAGATATTCACAGTCCGCTAGACCAAGAATTTTTCAAAAGTTTTCTAGATGTAAGTGTTTCCGAACATCTGTTATCTATACTACATATAGAATTATGTTAATGAGCATCTTATTTGTTGATTGACAATTAGTCAAGGGACACGACTATACTTCATGTTAAACACATGGATCATATTGTCTTTTGCATTATCAATATACACTTGGTTAATATAATTATTTTCAGTGTCACAGTCATACAACATCTGACATGATCTTTGTATCCATACTACTGGAACAAGGTAGCGATGAAATGTGCATTTAATAGTTGAAAAAACACATCTTCATCTATGCACTAACAAGGAAAGCTTAGTCATCAGAAGGACATAGACTGCCTCCTGAATGCTTTCACTTGCCACCGACACATGATTATTACTCCATGATCAAGTCTCCACTAAATGAAAAATTACAGTCAATAATTTTCAGGACTGAATGATCTTCATTTACCCATCAGAAGCCTGCCTTAGCTTCTCAAAGAAAATAAACAAGAATACTAAGGCAATTGACCTAACATGAAGGATAATTATTGTAATATTGAAGTTTCATAGTTTAACGAAACGAGCATAAAATCTTAGGAAGCAAACATGTAAATAAAGAGATGAAGAGCAGCAAAATCAAATTATTAGATCAACTTATGCTCTAATACCATGTTGCACCCAATAAGTTTATTTTGGACCAATTGTCAATAACTTTGAATTTGAATAACAGTAATTTAACATGCGGTCCTCCATGGACCTGCATGTAAGGAGAAGGACCTATTTACCAGTCCTTTAATTTCCGACCCCTCTCCCATCTGTTGCCACTAGACAATGACAACCATGGCCTGTACGCTTGAGGGAGACCAGCCACTAAAATAACTTCACAAGGTGGACTGGATGTTAAAAGACTGGTCAACAGAAACTTTCTGTTAGACTTCGTTCCATAGAAGGACTGGTCATTAACTTCCTTTTTGAATAAAGCACCTTTAGAGCTTCCTATGTGTTGGAGCAAAGGGTAAGAAAAATTAAATTGGAAATCTGCTTTGTGATGGCTTCAAAGCATATAGCGCTGCAACTTTTTTTGAGGGCTGGTTCGCTGTACCGGTCGGTACCGGTTGGTACCGAACGTACCGTATCCGTACTGATGGGTACCGGTATCGGTACACCAATGTTGGTACGCCTGGCGTACCGCATACCGTACTGTACCGACACTCGGTACGCTTACACTAGTGCGGCATTGGTACGGGGTTCGGTACCGGTACGACGAATCTTGCTTGAGGCTTTATTCACCCCCACCAATTAGGTATGCAAGAGGAATGTGCAGTTTCTTCGGAAATGTGTGCATCTCCATTGGACACATCCCAACAAATATACATTAGAAATACACCTGCCAACGAACCACCACAACAGCTGGATGTTTTTTATTTAAAATAAAACCTTGTTTATTTTGTTTTGAAAATATCCAACACTTTGAAGATTGGAGGTTTGGTCAAACTGTTGTGCTCTCTCTCTCTAAAGAGTCTCTGGTGTTTGTGGAGGTGGCCCTATAAAAAAATCTTGCCCTTTTCGGGTAACGCTTGCTTGTATGTATGAATCCTTTTAATTGTCTTTCTTTCTTTCCTACTTTGAAGATGCACTTAAAGCTTCACATGTCG
The DNA here is from genome assembly GCA_025769935.1 of Phoenix roebelenii. Classification (NCBI taxonomy): domain Eukaryota; kingdom Viridiplantae; phylum Streptophyta; class Magnoliopsida; order Arecales; family Arecaceae; genus Phoenix; species Phoenix roebelenii. The sequence goes on from JAOXJJ010000195.1 coordinate 498,933, forward strand.
ACGAAGCAAAGGTCACTTATACTGAAAGAAGTGCTAGGCTTTGGGCCAAGGCACATGTGGCTAATATTGGTGAAGTGGATGTGCATAGTGCAAAAGGAAATTGGAACCGCATAAGAGGAATTGAGGCAGATTGGAAAAAAGTGTGGCCATTTAATTTTAGAAGAAAACATCACAATCACACCGGAGAACCTTCAAACATTGGAGATGACCCTGGTAGAGTGGAAGTTTGCAAACAAAAGATGGTGGTGGTGAACTTAGTCTAGCTAGGGGTTATGGAGGTCTCGTTTGGAGTTGGGCTTGTTTGGAACTCCTTTAAGGAGGTAGAATTTTCTTGATAGTCAATACATAGTAATGTGTTGCTTTATTATTTTTTGGCAGGTTTTCCCATGCCTTGTTCAGTCAAGATGAGGCTTTGACTTTCGATGTTGGTAGTGTTTTGCAAAATGAACCTCTTGTCCTTGAGACATAGTAGGCTCAAGTGTGTCCTTTTCCTCTGCAGTATAATTTTTGAATTTATTGATTAGGTCAGTTTGTTGTTGTCGGTATAAGGGTTGCCAATTGCAGCAGAAATGGAAACCAAGCTAGAAGAGATCTCTACAACACTATAGGGAGTTGGCTAGTAGATATTTTCACAGTTTTTTGTTTTATAAAATTAATAAAGATGTGATTAAGAGAATGGTTCCAGAGGCAGTCCTAGACGTGAAAAAGTGACAAAAGGTGTATTCAAGAAGTTGGATCTTATTCACTGAAGGTGTAGGTTAAGGGAGGTGGGAGTATAGTCTAGGTGGGTGCTTGGTTGTAAGCTCATTTTCTTTATGTTGTTTTATTTTGTAATACTCTTTTTTATGTCTTTAATCAGCTTAATGAAAAAGGGTTAGGTATCAAGTGCCTAAGATTTTCGTCAAAAAAGAATATTTGTTTGCATCAAAATAAAGAAAAGATGTAAATGAAGGAGAAGAAGAAAAAAGGTTTTGGGAGGGGGGAGAGAGAAGGGTAATAGGAGGGCACTAGTTATGTTTCCATGACAAACATCTCAGTCCCAGTCAGATTCTTTATTAAGTTAGCGTCCATTTACAAGGATGCCTCTATGCTTGGGAGCTGATTATTGACTCTGATGCATACACCTAGATCCCAAACATTCTAATTCAGGGCAACATGAATAATAAAAGCTACAGCATCATAATTTCATCACTGATATTCTGATCTTCAACATAGATGGCAAGGAAACTATTGTTTGGTAAATAGCATTTATCTAAGTGTAGGAACATCTAAACGCTGCACAATGATATTGCCTTTTGCGACAGTTGATGATACCATTTTCTTGTCTCTATCCTTAACATTACATTGTCATGTTTTTCTCTTGTTGTTCAATGCACCAACAACCTGACATTTTCAAATCCCTTTGAGACCAGACTTGTATCTTTCATCCATGCTTGAAAGAATATGAGTTTTTTTTAATGTTTGTGTATTATATGTTTATTTATCCAGTTTCTTCTTTAAGTAAGAAATATTTTATATTGCAGCATCCTTTTCTTTTTTAACTGGTCCATCACTCGAGTTTTAGTAAAATAACATGGACATAAAAATAATTGTTGTTGTTGTGAGATGCAGGTTCTAAATCTTCGTCGGCAATCTGGGCGTTTTAACATTAGCAGACAGTTTCCATATTACAGGGAGATACTCTATAGGCCAGATTTTACAAATCGAAGTTTGGGAAAGCCTGTTGTGTATGACATGGACATGAGTGCAGGAGACTTTCTTGCCCTTATATATCTCCTAAAAGTACCTGTTGAAATAATAGACCTGAAGGTAGTCATATGTTAATCAGCTAATGTAGTTTGACTCTAAGAGGCATATAGTCCTAGAAAATGGGATGTTCACTATATGCTGCTTTAGAACTTCGTTTTTCTTGCTTTAATTTTGGAACATAACAATGAATTTGTGAGAACCTGTATGGGCTTGTATTTAGTCTCACATCGATGATTTACTTGAGAGATATTGGGTACTTATACAGGACTAAGAAAGCCAAATAATACCTTCAGACTAGCCTTTTTGAGTGAGGTACCAGGTCATTACAAATGGTAGCAGAGCGGATCCAGCGCATGACCTATGTCAACTAGGGAACACTGTAGTATGAGTCCATTTGGATTGACCAAAAGCTCTGATACCACTTCTGTCATGCCCCAAACCCATCATCTAGATCGGCCACGAGACACGGCCACACACTCCCTAGGGCAGGGCCCTAGAAAATATGCTAGGCTTGAAAAATTTATTATAACCTTAATATTCGTGAACAAAAATGATCTCATTTCATAACAAGTAACAAACTTGTATAAACTTATAAAATTCATTCATCTAACCGGTAACAAAGATGCTCTATCAATTCATCCCTTCCTCCTGGGATCACAACCATAGCCAAATACTACGCAACTCTGAAAAAAAAAGAAGGGGTTGTGAGCTTTACAGCCTAGTAAGAATTTCTATACTTGATCACCAATATATGTATACAAATTTATTGATTTATACCACTGGATTTGCATCGTGAAACTTGCATCATAAGATTTACATTGATGGATTTGGTTTGGTATGAGATGGTATCTTTTATATGATTTTTGGTACGAATATACTTGTACAATTATATATGTATCGGATATTGAAAACATGATTATATGAACAATGGATTTGTAAAAAAATACATTGTGTAAATAGAAAGTGATTTGACAAGAATAGCATGCAAATCAGATGGATAAGATATAGTTTGGACTAACCTCATCATGTGATAGCCTTGATGGGCTTATGCGTGGAATAGCCTCTATGGGTTTACGCATGGAATTTTGTTTAGCACTCTTGGACTGGGTTATAATCTTGGTTAGTCCAAAGCCAGAGATTATTGCTATTAAACTTGAAATTGAATTAACGAAAAATGAATGATAAGACACATGAAATCAATGTTGAATAAAAGATTTTACTTGTTGTTATGATGCGATATATCTTTTTTGGTAAAATGGATATTTGATGTATGTATATGCAGATATTTGTTGGTTTAATTGAGTTATATTGGATGATTGAAAAGAGATTTCATAATTTATATTTTTATTTTGGTGTCGCTTATTGCTATTTTCAAATTTTATTATTATATTGGTGTGAATGTGCAGAGATTCTTATTGAGTTGTAAAGCTCACAACTCCTCTTCTTTTTCAGAGTTGCATAGTACTTTGCTATAGTTGAGATTGCAGGGGTAAGGGATGAACTGATAGAGCATCCTTGTTACTGGTTGGATGAATGAATTTTATAATTTTGTACAAGTTTGTTACTTGTTATTGAATGAGATCATTTTTGATCATAGATATTGAGGTTGTAATAAATTTTTCAGGCCTAGCATATTCTCCAGGTCCCATAGACCCTTCCTGGCGAGGATGCTAGGGCTTAACCAGAGAAAATATATGAAGACCTATGAAGGTGTGTATTTAGTCCCACATCGGTTATTCGTTGGAGAGATCTTGGATACTTATATAAGACTAAGGAACCCAAACAATACCTTTCGGCTAGCATTTTTGGGTGAAGTCGTGGGTTGTTACAAAATCTAATCCCTTCCACCGATACTTTTGGAATAAAATGTTTTTCTAAGTTTTGGTATTTCCTTGCTCAGTAATGTTATCCTTTCTTTCCATAGGGGATATTAGTTAGTGGCAATGGTTGGGCAAATGCTGCAACGATCGATGTCATCTATGATGTGTTACATATGATGGGCCGTGATGACATTCTAGTTGGCCTAGGTAATGTAACTGCACTTGGCACACCAAGTCTTGGCTGCAAGTATGTGAAGGCTATCCCACAGGGTAGCGGTGGATTGCTCGACTCTGATACACTTTATGGACTTGCTCGTACACTACCAAGAAGCCCTAGGAGGTACTTCATCTTCAGCTCCTGTAATTATTTGGATTCATATGGAAATTAACTTTATTTAGTATGACTCCTAGAGTCACATGCATTTGTTACCTATTTACCATCTTGCTTCTTTCACATAGCTGTGCATGGTAGATCAGTGATTTAAAAATTGTTGCCGTAATTGTTCATGTAGAAATAATTCTGAAGCACATATTTCAGTTGACTACACAATCTTTAAAACTTCCTCAGGAAAAATACATACAATATTTAAAAATCTAATAAGGGTACAAAAGGTGCAAATTTATTCACAAATTTAAATTGATTTTGCTTAAAATTTCTTTGTTTGTTAATTATATAAATAATATACTATTCATTTTTTTTTTGTACTGTTCCCTGTTTACAATGTCGGCTACCAGCCACACCAAAAGTGCACTGATGCATATATGTCACGTAATTATTTACTTTGTGTGGTTTACAAAATTGCATAAATAGGGCATCTTCTAATCCCTTAATGTGATAGTTTTAGAAAGAATTTTGAGAGTTGTCTCCATTGTTCATATCCAGAAAGAATGATGCCATCCTTCATGTGCTCATTCAGTTTCCACTTGTTATAACATGCATCTTCACATCCTTCATGTGCTCATTCAGTTTCCACTTGTTGTAACATGCATCTTCACATCCAATAATTTGATCATCGTGGCAGGAGAATATCAAAATTCTAAGCCAACTACACATGATTTGTAATCTAGCATTGACGTGTTATATAAAGTCTGATATGAGAATAGTGATTTGCAATACTTGAATGATCTTCTCATCCTTCCATTGGAGTATAGTGCCAGACCGCTGTGCCTAGGTCTTTAGTTGCCTAAGCTGGTAGATAGTGCAGAATTTTAGTTTGACGTGGAGTGGAGAAGAAGGCGATTAGCTACTATATGAGACCACCTGAGAAAATTTGTGTAAAAAATTTACTACATACTGTTAAATTCCAGAATTCTTGTCTTTTAGTTGATGCTGATACGATATAGGGAATTTATATATGATGACATAAATAAAAAATTCAGTACATTGAAGAAATAATGGTAAAACTGATATGATCATCTGAAGAGGTTTGGAAGGTACTGTCAGAGTGTGAATCAGGTGTGATATCGTAGATAGAAAATCCAGCCAATATGATCAAGGCACTACTCCTGTAGAACTTAGGCCTTGATACCTAATCTAGAACATTTTGTACACAATGTACTACTGATCCTTGTCTTTTATTCATTCTCATATGAAAACTATGGCGTATGGATCACGTAAACAACAATGGTGACCATATACACATTGTGATATTCATGTATGTAAACATAGTCATTAATTTTTGCAAATGAGAATTTAACTAACCTGATCTGATGCAAAATTAATGAATGTTAGGGAGCAGTGGGCTGAGTTTTCCTAATCTGTTCTGGCTATGAGATAAGCCTTGTTTTTCCTCCCATAAGTACACATAAATATGTTTGCAATTCTGTTTACAACATAAAAAAATTTTGTATGCACGGAATATGGTAATCTCATGCTGAACTTCTCATCTGCATCCAGGTATACGGCTGAAAATTCTGTGATGTTTGGAGCTCCAAGAGATACTGATCACCCCAAACTTAGACAGCCACTAGCTATGGAAGTTTGGCAGTCCATTACAAGGTCACTTAATCCAAATGATAAGATAACTGTGCTGACAAATGGACCTCTCACTAACTTAGCCAACATTGTTCTTTCAGATAAAAATGCAAGTTCAATTATACAGGTTAGTTACATTTCTTGTTCTCAATGTTAATAGTATGACCTAAAACTAGGCCAAGGTGACATGTCTGACATATTGGCGATCTCTCTATGTAAATATATGTTGATTAAATCATTTTAGATTTCTTTTTCTCTACAAAAGACTCAAGCATGACAAGATTTTCGATTACATCATTATTTTTTCACTTCATATGCAGAATGTTTATGTAGTGGGGGCATATATCCTTGATGAACTTGATGAGAAAGGAAACGTCTTCACAGTTCCCTCAAACAAATATGCCGAATTCAACATGTTTCTTGATCCTGTAGCTGCGAAGAAAGTCATTGAGTCAGATCTTCAGATCACACTCATTCCTCTAGGAGCTCAGCGCAAAGTGATTTCTTTTAATAGTATACTCAAAAGTCTAAAGCTTGCGGGCAACACTCCAGAAGCCCAGTTTGCCTATCATTTGCTGTCATTGATGCAAAAGCTACAGCAACGGCACCAGGCATACCACCATATGGTAATTGAAAATTTATCTACTATCCCAAACATACATTAGACTCAAGCTTTCCAAACATACAGCAGTATGAAACATGCATATATGCTTGCCAAATCTTCCAAATTGTTTCAGTATGCTTTTCTTTATAATTACATAGCATATTCTTCTTCTTTTTTTTTGTTCGTTTTTATACATGTCTGCTTGCTTAATATCTGCTAATTTTGCAAATCTGCAGGAAATATTTCTGGGAGAAATCCTTGGTGCGGTTTTCTTGGTTGATGGTCCTAATTTAAACCTGACAATGCAAACAAAGCCAATTAGTGTCTTGGCTGGTGATACAAGCAAGGATGGCCAGATGGTCATCAACAAAAAATATGGAAAATTAGTTGGTTTATTGAATAATTTTGACACAGAAGCATATTACAGACATTTTGCAAATTTACTTGGTGATAGGAGACAGTCTGCCGTGATTGGTAGCTTTGATGAACAGAAAAGGATGTGGAGTATGCCACCAAATAAGACTGAAGGAGTTTGATATCTTTGAAGATTCTTTCAGTAGAATTACAAAAAATAAAGGATTATTCATTTTTATTTATATTCACAGGTTATTTGGAGATTCGATCCATATTCTTGGTTTCTCCAAGAGAAACCACACAGTCATCTTCAAGTTTCTTTTAAGAAATTATTGTTTTCTTGTTCCCACCTGTATCGTCAATAAGTTAAAAGAAAACTTCACAATTGACCTCTTCTCTTGAGAAAATTACATGCTTGGCGTCTTTGGAGTTTTCTTAGCATGCAGAATTTTAATTCTTTCAGTGCCATGCCTAGAACCTGTAAATCTGAAATAATGGCACAGTTGCTGAGATTGTATCCCAGTTACCTCTCCTTTAATGATGCACCATCAACTTAGAATGCTCCATGTTAACAGTTGCTTTCAGACAAAGGAATCATCTGACAAAGGGAATCATCTGGTACCCCGATCTTGTTTCTGCCCATGTTTATGAGTATCAGGCAGAACTGTGGTATTTGTGGAACATGAGCTACCTTCAAACTCTGAATTATGAAAAGTATGGTTGTTTTTATCTCGTGATGTTTTGAATTTTAACCTATATGATCATTACACCTTTCTTTTGTCCAATTATGGTAATAGACTACGAGTACTATAATAACAATGATGTGAAGGTGAATGTGTCATAATGTTTCACAGAAGAGAAGTGCATGCTAAGAGAAGCATATCAATAGCATTGGTGGAGGATGTAGGTAGCAAGGGAAAAAATATGGTTTCGACCGGTAGTGTAGGTTAGAAGATCTGCGAAGGAAAAAGTGTCAAAATAATGAACAGCAGAAAAAAGGTGAAAATATTTACTGGGGAATCCTAACATCAACGGATCTTTTGTGCAACTTGAAAAATAATCTACATAAAGCTATTGGCATGCACAGGAGTTTGTTGTCTGTGTTGATGTATTTAAAGAACACTTTTTTGCATCCCACTGCTATATTCTTCATGGTGAGAGTAGGATAAGGTTATACAGGAAAGAAAGGTTATGCTATGAGAAGCTTGTCAGTAGCACAGGTGGAGGATGAGGTGAGGGGAAAATTGTTGTTTCGACCTTCAGTGGAGGTCAGAAGAAGATATGTGAAGAGGAAAGAAGGATGACAAGGAGGACTGGACTCAAAGGTGGCTTGAGAGGAGGTTGCAGGGAATGGAAAATCGCATGTAACATTAAGAGCTGACTGGAAAGCCACCTTCTTGGAGAGGGGGGGGGGGTATGGACTTCAACATCCAATTTGCCTACGAAGAGAAGTTTTTCATAATCCTAATGATTTTGATTGCTAAAACCAAAGTTATTAGCATCCAAACAGACTTCTTGGTCCTTTATCCAGAAAAAGTTAACCGAAAGATATGGACTGTAGGCTGGATTTACTCTGATATCATTTTTAGCGACCCATGACCTCTCCTAACAAGATTAACCAGAAATTATTACTTAAGATTTTTGGCCCTGTATAAGGGCCTAAGATCTTTCTGACATACAACCAAGACTAAATACACACCTGCACATGCTCTCTCACATACTCTCCTCACTAAAAATAGTGCTCATGAGCCAACCACTATGGGCTAAATAGGATTGGAAATTTTTTAAAATAGACAAAAGGACTATGGAGGAATCAATTTATTGGACTTACCACAGGATGATCAATTTAGTACCGCATTGGAAGCCTAAGAAAAGAATATGACCAACTTGGATGAGCATCCTTTCGGCCCTGCCTCCTTTCAGGAAGAGGCTGAAATTGTAGCTTGGCAATGGACTTGACGCCAACTTTCAGGAAGATGTTTGGATAGAATAGACCCCTCTAAGCCTATTGTCCCCAATCTCCATGCAGGCTTGTGAAAGGACGGGGTCACAGGAGCCTTACAGTGGAACCATAAAAGATCAGCTTGGAACTCCAAAGTCCTCCACAGCCTTCATTAACGCATCTTGTTCCTAGAACTTCTAAGTCAATATAGATCATCTAGATATGCTGAACCAGTATTATGGAGACACAAAAATTCAAATAAATTCTTGACAGCAGTATTTTATGACTTGCTGAACTCAAAAGGAAATGTGCTGCTAAACCACATCTACAGATCCTCCTCCAGCAATCCGGCAGGTCTGCAGTTCCCACCATGTACTCTATATTCTTTGTACATTCTCCAAGAGCAGCCCACATCTGATAACTTCCAATCCTCATCTGTGCAATTGTCTTGGCTTCCCACAATCTAGTTAAAGAAGGCTACTTATGAACCTACTTTGATGCTGACCATGTCTTATCTTCTATCATAGGACATACTGCATGGAGGCTTCTCATTTGGAGTAGCATCTAGGTGAAGATTGAAGAAAAGAAGGGCATCCCCTTTCCATGGTTTTACTGAAATATGAAATCAAATTGGAACATGAAATGAAGTTTATGAGAGGAAAAAAAAAAGAAAGTGAAAAAAAGTCACCGCAAACCATTGATGATGTGGTAAACTATAGGTTCACCTGCAATTCCTTTGCATGCGTTCTACGATGTTGGGACTTCTAGTATCATGCAAGAACTTCACTGCGTTACATTGTTTTGGGGTTAATTTAAATAGTTAGTTATTATATTTAGTTAGAACATTGTTTATTGCCACCATAAGTTATTCTGGATTTGCAACTCAAATAACATACAAGTATTTACTAAGGTTTTCAATATGTTAGTTATTATATGGAACTTTTTGCTAGTTGGCTTTTATATAGTTAATCATTTTACATTTAGTTAGAACTCACTGCATGTAGAATAGGGAGTTAGGGGTGTCTATTCATGTCTGACCTGCCAACCCGAACAACGAATCCAAAGATAGGGAGGTTCTAGTTTGCTCACAAGTTTAGGTTGCAGATGGATCGACCCGACTTGACCTATTTATTAATTAGATTTGAGTCCTAACCCATCTAATCTGTTGCAACCCTTTTAATAATTGGATTTGGATCACCATGGTTACAACTCTACTCATTTAAAACCCATTTTAAATTGTTTACGACATGTTTAACCCATGTAGCACTCACTGCAAATTGTTTAAGAATCTATCTAATACCCATTTAATCTGTTATCACAGACCTAACCCAATCTGACATTTTTATTAAACGAGCTACACGAATCAATAAGATTACTCATTGAATAAACAGGGGTTGATACTAAAAGCAAAAAAAAAATAAAAAAAAAGATTGGGTTCTTCCTTGAATTTTGACCATTATAATAAACTGGTTGGATTCTAGTTGACAGGCATTAGCTAATGTCTCTGTTTTAACCTTACACATCTAACTCCTGGCTACCCCTAGGGTGTAAGCACAAAATTACCATTGAAACTATTAAGTAGAATAAATTATCCAATGCGCAAAGATAGGAGTAGAAAACAACCAGTACACCTTGAGCAATTCCGCTAATGAATACTTCTTCATATTTGTCCTTTCATATGTATATATGAAATCTCTTTTAATATAACACATATCTACACATTTATATATTACATTATTGTCAGATAACCCTGTCGATGGTCACATCCAAACCCAAACCCCTTCAGCTATCCATTCTTAGGTTACCAAGCTATCAGGATATATAAGATATCAGTATACTAGGTCTAGTTATCAAATTATCTGATATCATTTACGATCTGATATCAAGTTAGGTTATCAAATGATCTGATATCCAATTTGCACGAAGCAATGCTTGCTAAACATGGTCATGAAAAACATATGCCTTTTCTTCTTATTCTTCATTATATTAGATCAGTATTGAAGACACAATCTCAATGCAATTGGAGGCAGAAGGCCCTTCTGGAGATAAAGACCACTTGGATACATTATCTCCATTAACAAAATGAGAAATAATTCAGATACAGTATTTGGATGAAAGTAACAAAAGCTAGATGATCAATTTACAAGACAATACAAGACTAATATCAACTTCAAGGACTGCAGGAAGAAATATATACTATGAATGAACCCTGGAAGCCATTTAAACGGTAGTTACTTCTGTACAGCTAAATATGAGAATCCCATCTTCTAGGCAGGGAAATGAACCAAGAGTGCCAAACTTTTCCATGCCCAAGGACTACTTCATGACTTAAAATTCAATCTACAGAATGTACAAACGAGTGGAAACGAGATATGATCCAGATGACTCTCAATTTGCATGTCACCCACTTCTCTGAACTGCGTGTTCATCCAGTAGCCCTTGGATCATACATGACAACATGATTCAAATGCCGTGGATGGAACTGAAAGACAACTGAGATTCATAAACCTACAATTCCATACCTTTTAGTATGTGCCATAGGGTAAAAGTGGATTCTCCCCACAAAGCATCTATTCCTAATAAAACATTCCTACCATGAAGCCACCATTTTCTACAGTATGATGGATCAAAATGGTCGAGGTAGTTTAGATTTCATCCATCTCTATATAGGGGAATAGCCTATGTAGCATTCAACCTGTTGAACAGATGAGGAGGTAAATGGTAGTTGGGAGAATCATCATAAACATAATTTAACAGCAATTAAGATTTGTACCTTCTTCGCTAAAGGCAAATACACCTCCCAGCATATCATCATTGTCCCCATCTTCCTCAGGCTTTTCTCTCTCGCAGTGGCTGCTGCTGCTGTCTGCATCTGTAACAGCTTCAGTTAACTCACGGCAGTCATCGAGCTCTGATACTTTACAATAGCCTTCATGGAAAAATTGGGTAAACTCTAGTGAATTATGTGAACTGGAAGTTTCTGACTGTTCGGAGTGGATGTTGGTAATAGAAGTGTTTGAGACTTGATTGGTCAAAGCGGTGTTTGAAGACCCAGTGCCTGCAATCACTGGTCTCCCAGCACATGACAAGCTACTTACTGTAGTGGATAAGCCATTTACAATAGAGCCGTCCATAAGAGAATAGTTGTTCAAGCATTTAGAATTAAATGATGCACAATCTTTATCAGCAAACTTTCTTGGTATCTGCCAAATTTGGGATGATGCAGACATGGAACCCACACTTTCATCTACCTCACAATGAACCGTTATAGTTGAACACTGAATAGACTCAGGAGGAATAGCATTCTCCAACGAATGCAAGATAAGAGGTTCACAAGACCCTGCCATACAGTGTCCATCCAAATCAAGCAAATTTTCCGTGGTTCTTAACCCTAGAAGAGAATTGATCAATTGAAAATGTTAGGCAATCAGTTTACCAAGTTGCAAATAGTGGAGTGATATAACCGTAATGCATGCCCTACCACTATATGATCCATATGCAATCGATGAAGGCTTAGAGTGATTAGTGATGGTACCCTTGGTGAACTTACCTCTAACTTGGGCAGTCTCTGATGATGAAGCTTCGCTTCTTCCTCCAGCAAGAACCCTGTAAGAAGCATCCTCCATGATGAGTAACTTCACAAACTACTACCATATCTGTTTAAACAATGAAAATCTGAATATACGATTTACATAATGATGATGTCAAATATACAAAAGCCTGTTTTTTCTTTGGAGGAAGGAGAGGCAGCCAGCCCAACCTGAATTCATTAGGGTCATTGGCAAATGTTAATAATTAACAGATGGATAACTTTTAGAAACCAATTAGCTAGAGCTACAATAAAAGGTTTTGTTAGTAGAGCCTAGTCTAGTTTCTCACTGCAGTTGGATACTATTAGGAAGTTCATCTGTTATCTGCATTCATTATGTTCATTCAACCCCATATAAACCTTCAATTGTAGAATGAGCAACCCTCTTTCCCTTTTTACTTGGATACTTCAATTGTAGAGTGATTTTCTTTTGCTGCTGCTGCTTATCTTTGTCCCAAACATCAAAGACAGAAAATATGGAATCAGTTAGTGTAAAGGCCCACTCTCCTGCAGATAGGACTGCTAACAAACCTAATTTCTTAAGTCGGTATACACCCAAAAACCTCGTATTTAGCTTCATTCTTCCATTCTTCATCACAGAATTGCTACATCAAACCAACATTTTCAGAAAAATAAATCTAATCTTTGATGGCATAGATGTGCAGTTGCAATCACGTCACCGTATAGCCTCCTTACATAACAATATCAATTAAACTTTTGCATGATATAAATGCAGGCATTAGTTAGGCAGCCTCGCATGAATGATTTAGGAATCTACCCTCAAGGCTGAAAAGACTTATGCTTCAAGACAAGGTAGTAAGAAAATGCCTAAAAGGCTTCCACTTTGGAGATAGCATATGCATCTCACGTTCTTTCAAAGCTAAAGATACCTCTGATAATGATTTTGGAAGTAAAGAAAAGGCATGTTATCTCATTACATTTTATACAATCTCTTCATAGCTAAAAAGGATAAATTTTTCTTACAATATAAACAAATATAAAAACGATAATCATGTGCTTTTGAAAATTAACAACTCATTTGATTTGCTTGCCCTGTTCTTGTGGCCTTTGGCTCTCTGATCCCTAGTGAAGGCATGAAGAATAGCCTAAATGTGGAAGGCTCATAGAGATTATTGTAGACTATATTTATAATTGTTGAATAAAATATCTGAAGCTTGCACCTTAAACTGCCTGAGGCTCATGCCTGTCTTTAGGCTGAAACACCTTCCTTTCACTCCTAAACTTTAAAAATACTGAATATATTAAAGTTGCACGGACACAATTTTAAGTGTTGGATTCCCGTGTGTGCTGTGTCTACGTCGACAATAGACATTAACAACATCAGATTAGTGGGGCAAGTAAAATCATATCACTTAAACCTCAAGGAGGGCTAAGAATATTAGAGTTCAACAATTCTTTCCCAATTTATAGTCAACGATAACCAAAATAATGAGATCATTATTTTAACAGACCATGAATCTTAATTCAGTATGTAAGTTACAAACGAACAAAATCTTCCATTTGTCAACAACAGAAGGTGGCCATGCACTTAAAGGAGACTGGAGTTGCCAGCAACTATGTCATACAGACACACACTTTAGGTTGAAGAAGCTATGCCATGGAAAACAAATAGAAGAGAGAAAGTGGACATGTAGTTCTTTATTCCTAAAAGGAGGGCCAACATCCATAAAGGAGGTTGATACACGTAAACACCATCTGTCGGTGTGGAATACGAAGCTTTTCCTAGTTATTTTCAACAGGAGATAATCAAACACTATAATTAATATTGCATCTTATATTTTTTAGGATATAACATGAGATAAAGAATCCTGACTAAATTAGGAAAACAGGGTTGCTAATTGACAATTAAGGTTTTGATTTAAGACAGCTACTATTATTAGGGAAGCAAATAATCAGGCTGGACCAGTCCCCAAAAATAGTCAGGTCGGGTCATCTTGTCAAGCCCAATGTGCAGGCCGATTCAGGATTTTAGACAGAATCAAATTTGGACAGGGACCTGATCAATCCTCACCTGGTTTGATTTTGGCCTTGTCTCAATAGTATGGTGTAACATCAAGCATAGATAGTATATATGCTATATATTTTATAGTATAACTATAAAATACAAATATAATATATATGTATATAAATAAATACATCAACCATATATGCATTTGAAATTTCAAATGTAATTAAATTAAAGCTATCAATTAATTACCAAATTATAGGGATTGTGTATGCCATATATAGCAAAGCTTTGAAATTTGAATAGTGATTAGATTACAGTTATCAACTATCTACCGAATATAAAGATATTATTAGTTGACCTGCTTGATAGGTATGGAAACGACCCACCCAAGACCAATTCCTGAATTGAACTAGATCAAGCTAAGATAATTATGCACACTTTCATAGATCAAAACCTGTTCGGGTCAGGTGGGTTAGGCCTTAGTCTGGTTTTCTGTGACCAAGCCATGCCTGAATATGAAATAGGCAGGCAACAATGTCAAGTCAAACCAAGCAAAGGCCTAAGAAAAATTTTCAGTGGATCAGGTTGATATAATCTTGACCCAGCCCTGACCCAGTCCATTTACATCCTAACTACTATATTTCATGAAATTCTATGCTAGATAAAAGAATTTTCTCATATTCCCTCAGTATTCTTCTCATTTTTCATATCAGATGATGGTTCCCCCTACCAAGACCCTTGTAGATTCAAAATGTACCTTCCATTAAATAGATTTTCAAAGAAAAGATAATGAATTAGATCTTACACCATTTTGAACATCATAGCAAAATCAGATAACAATAAGATAGGTATACCATCCGATGACTTGGCATTTTAGTTTTACAGCACGTTTTATTTCCAAGACGAGTTGCTTTGATTATGATTTCACATGCCAAATGTAGAGAGTTGGTATCAACTCAGCAGCTAGTCAGAAAATTCTACTCGATCTTTCCACGAGCCTTCCCAGGCCAGAGTCATGCTTGATGGCTAATCTCCTTTCATGGGAAAAGGCTTTGAGGGTGATGATTGCAATATCAACATTAAAGTGGCTTCAACGAAGCAAAATTCATTTTTAAGAGAAACAACATGGTGATGATGCAGATCATGACAAGCAACTCCAACAACATAATGAGAAAGTAAAAGTTTTAGCAGACAACTAGTTATAGCTCAACACTTGTGAGATAGGCTGATAGATCAAAAGAAAAAGTTTTAGATAATCAATCATACAACTGGTGAAATATGAATAAACTTCAGCAGAAAATTATATAGCTAAACACTCGTGAGAAAGGGATAGATAAAAGAAATTTTGGCTTTTCTTAATGAAAAAAAGTCCACTGACAACATATGAGCTGAAACTAAATCATTTTCAATGAATTCAGAAAAACATAGGGACATCTATCTGCTTTGAATTACAGAACCTTCAACCTAAGAAAATGATATGGAGGCAAAGTATGCAAACAATCTGAAGCCCATCCTTGGATCAGGACCCATAGGATGATAACTCCAAAACCTGTATTATGGATCAAACAATCCCTTGGATCATATAATCCATATTGTTCATGTTATTTACATATTAAACCAAGTGCAAATCCATTTTCTATAATTTGTTTAACTCTAGATTTTAGAATAACCTATTCATCAATAATTAAACCTGAACCACATAAACTAAGCAAGCCTGTTAAGTTTTCTGATTTTTAAAAAGTAAACAAAAAAGAAAGTTTGGAGTTCATGGAGTAAAAAGAAAAAAGCAAATCTTCTTATTGTTACAAACTTACAACCATCTGTTAAAATTTAATTATTTTGCCACTGAGGTGGTAGCTCAGTGGAATTGGGCCTTACTTCCAACCAAGCAGGTCCGAGTTCGAAACGCACGGACGTCGATTAAATTGTGAAGACCGGATGCTCCCTGCTTGGACGTGTGGTCTGGGAGGGCTTATTGGTCCGCTGATAGCCTCGGTGGTACTAGGTGTGACGTACTCACATGAAGGGTAACTGTACCGAAGTCCAGAGGGGTAACGAGCCGGGCCCACGGGTGGGAAGGTATGAGTAAAACCGGCCGGCATGCCCAACACACGGTCATTTCTGCCTGCATAGAACATTCTCCTGGCGGGGTGGGGGCCCAATGGGGGCTGCTATGCGGGGGTGGGCTTGTCCCTTCCTTCCCCTTTCCCCTTTCACCTAAGCAAAAAAATAAAAAATAAAAAAAAAATAAAGTAGTATTTACCTAAAAGGATAATTGAATTGATATGTTTTCAAAGAAGGTATATAAGACTTACTACTACATAGTTACAAAAGGTTTCTTCCAACTTTTTTCAGTTTCCCAGTTATGCCCCTATCTCCCATAGTAATTTTGTTTCCAAACCAGCATTGGTATTAATAAAATAGAAAGGAAACATATGTGATGTTGTCCCTAGGACAAGAAGGGTTATGAAAGAAAGGCATGCAAATGGATACGTTTTATTTTACTTTCCAATCATATCCTTGCATCATATAGTAATTCTATTTTCAAATATAATAAGTTACGAGGCATTGTTACGAAAAAAATAAAAAAATACACTGAGGACTAATGGGGGAACATAAAGTAAGAGCGGACATTTATATGTATTAGTAGTCAACTCACCTAACCCTTAATCTCAAACTAGTTAGGAATGGCTACATTAATCCTTTCCCCCCATTCCGCTCTACTTAGAGCCACAATCTTTGCAAGATGTAGCGATATCAAATCCTTCTTATTGCTTAATCCTATGTGATATTTGGTCTATGTCTATCCCTCTTTCCTTCTACATATACCAAATCACTCCTTCACACCAGTGTATTTATTTGCCTATGTTGTACATGTCCAAACCATCTAAGTCATCTTTTTTCTCAATTTGTCCTTAATTGGTGCTACCTTTACCTTTGTACGAATAAGTTTCTCTTATTTTATCTTTTCTTGTATTATCGCACATCCATCTCAACATTCACATTTCAGCCACACTCACCTTGAGCGCATGTTGTTTTCTAATTGTCTAAAATGCTGCACCATAAAACTTAGCTGGTTTAATGGCTATCAATTCAGACATCCATATGTATTAGTATTTGAATATTAAGAGTGGAATCCAACTGGGTTTGTGGGGGTGTTCAAGGTAGGAAAGAAACTATGTGATAGTATTAAGATAGTTTCATTGCATAATTAGATTTAAGAAAGAAACTATGTGATAGTATTAAGATTTGCAGTTATCCATGCAGGACAAATTATAAGCAAAGATTGATCGAACCCATGAATAGCCAATGGGCCATCTAATGTACAATTCTGATTAATGTTTTAAACCCGAGCCCAACACTAATCCATTTTAATTGCTAGATCCCTGGTCAACAATCTAACCAAAAGCTGGGCTATTATAATGATCACTATAATAGCTGCATTTAATTTCAAAATATGTAGTTATGGGCTATAGTTAGAAAAATGGATTAGCCATGAGTAAAAGGAATGTCTCATAAGTTTGAATAGGGACTGAGAACGACGTATCATTTGAAATCTTAGATGCAAAAGAAGTTCTACAGTTATGGTATGTAGCAAATTTTCACTAGCTATCCAACTTTGGCTCTCATCCAAATATCCAGCAGTGGTTAATTTGGATATATTTCTTACTAAGAAGAGAAATTCCGTTCTTTTGTCATATATATGTATCTTAGTTTTCTAAGGATCCTATTCTATCATTCGATGGATTTTAGTTGCTCTTCCAGGGTTTATATTGAGAAAAGAGTAATGCTTACCAAGTACCAGCATGCCTAAGTAGTCTGAAAACAACCCTTATCTTCCTATATAAAAGCCCTTACGTCAGCACATTGTTTTGTAGCCACCATATATTGGTTTATGAGTCAACATGAAATATGTATTTATGTAATCTTCCTCCTGATGAAGGCAGTTAAATTTGGCAAATGAGCCTCAGTTACAACAGATAAAAAGTCCCTACAAACAAAATTTCATTTGATCCTGCATTGCTAGTTCTCATCCACCACACTGACATTTTCACAATGATGCCCAACTGGATCTATTCTTAAAGTCACTAGGTGTTGGACAGCATTGGCCTGGGATTGCTCCCTCCCTCATCTCAATTCTGGCTAGGCTTCTTCTCATCGTAGTTCCAAAAAAACCAAAAAAGAAATTTTCACAAGGCCACTACATACATGCTGCTGCTTGGCTTTTCTATTAGAAACTTCACCTAACCTCTAACAACTAATGCCAAGTGAAAAGTTGTCCATGTTTGCTGTCAAATTAATGAAAATATCCACATTTGTGTACCTGTAGAAGTCTACCTCTAACTTAACCCTTGTTTCATATTAATAGTAGGGCTCATACATGTTCCAAGGATGATGGGAACTTGTTTGAATATCTATTTGGATATGATATTTGCAACAAGGATTCCATTGAACATATGCAAGATATCCTTAATTTCAGACCATGACTCAGAACTTGCAGCGCGCGTGACAGATAGAAGAGAAAGAAAGATTTGATGGATGGTCCTAATCCTATCAATTGAGAACATGCATTTGATAAGTGGTTGTTTAATGGCATGTGCAATGCACATCCATAATTGAAGAACATATCTATTGGATGATTCTCGATCCCATCAAATGTTGATTGATATGTGGCATCTCCAATCATGACTAACTAAAGAGAAAGGATGGTTATATTTATTGAACTATTCATGATCCCATCAACAGTGAATGCTACTTTGCATGCATGATCATGACTAATAAAGAGAACAGGATATTCAGTGAATGACTGTGATTCAAATTTGTTTGTGGTCTTGCTCATTGTAGATTGTCCTTGCAATGATTAGAAGGGGAAGACTATCTGATTGACAGCTGTAATTTAAGGGAAGTTAAGTGAGACAAATAAATCAGGGTCTTGGGAGGAGACAGAGAAGAAATCAGTATGATTTCCTAACCTAGTTGCTATAAAAGTAAAGAACATTTAGATGATGCTTATAATTTAAGAGGAAAGAAGGGGAGAAAAGGTGGGACAGAATTGGGCAATGGAGATCAAAAACAGCTGCTTGTCACCAGCCAGTGTTTTTAGGATTGGGACCAAGTCGTAAAACTTGGGCCAGATTGGACTGGATTGTGTATCGAACTGTGTATCATAGTATTCTTTTTGATTACTTAATAGAAATTATAAATATACAACAAATGTGAAAATTGCAAAATAGTTAATTATAAAGTATATATACGAAGGAGAAAAAGCAATGAATATAAGAAGTGTAGCTTTCATCATCATACAGCATATAAACTAATTTATAACATATTGAAGGAAAGAATCATCATGCATACTTATTCAAGATTAGCATTTTCGCATATGCTTCGCACTTGGGTTAATCAGCAAGGAACTGCTGAAAAAATAAGCATCCTCTATGGTGATTATATATTATAAACAACCATAACAGCTAACCAAATATTAATACAATAATATATATTCATATATATATATATATATATAATGCTTGTTCGATAATATATAATGCAAAATCAAAGTAAACTGAAAGCCATGAGTAGTAAAATAATTTGTTACGACGGTTCCAGAGGCCCTCGATTTTGTTATGCAAACAAACATTGAGAGTTAATAGTTGCTGTTATCTTTTTGTTTATATCTCCAACATTAACTATTTCTTTATATTAGATTTTTATTGAGATGCAGAAAGATTAGCTGAAAACCTATTATTACTATGAATGGTCTTATTGGAGAATGAAAAAGCTATTTTATTATTATAACCTATAGTTTCCTATTATAACAACTAATAATGGCCATTGTAACAACTAATATTTAATTCTAAAGAGGACTACTTAAAAGCTAGAGTGCATAAATAATTCTCATCATTTTTGTTTAATTGATAATATTAAGTATCATTAGTATATTTTATTATTATTACCTATAGTTTCCTATTATAACAACTAATAATGGTCATTGTAACAACTAATATTTAATTCTAAAGAGGACTACTTAAAAGCTAGAGTGCATAAATAATGCTCACCTTTTTTGTTTAATTGATAATATTAAGTATCATTAGTATTGAAGAGAAGTTTAGAAAATCTTGATTTTTATTATTTAGTCATACAGATAATATGATTTAGCTGAAAATCTTATTTCGGCATTTTATTTAGATATAATCTAGTTGTACAATTGTTATATAGAATTCTTAGTAAAGCAATTCCTTCTTCTAACTCCTGACTTTTAAAGTTAGCATCTTCCTAATTCTGTATCTATTTTGTCTTCTACAACCCAAGACCAATAGAGCAATGTTCGAGATAACTACCAAAACGATTCTAAATTATTTGTCATTTTGGTTTGAAATCCAACCATTTGCAAACATAAATATAAATAACTGAAAATGCTGCGGTCATTTGCATGTTGTCTTGTTATGAATAGATCTTATAAATTATAGTAATCTTTTAATAACATTTTCACTATTTATTAATCGGATTAATATTTTTAAATTAAATATTTATAGAGCAGAGAGGAAAAAGAAAGAAAAGAAGGGATAAGAATGGGATTTTTTTTTGCTTCCTCTTTTTGTAAAATTTCCTTCAACCTTAGAAAGGGAGATGATAACTTTGTAGAGGCTGCTTCCTCGCTTAATGACGTGGAGAAGCACTGACCTCATCAAAGAGCAAGCAGAAGGGTAAATGCGAGAGGAAAAGAAGGCCAGGAGACTCTAAGGTGCTTTACCAATTGCCTATAAAAATTTTCATTCTTCTCATAATGCCCCGCTACTTTTTTCCATCGCTAGCCTTTTATCAATTTGAACTCGAAAAAAGGTTTATAAGAGAAGGAGGCCTAAGATTGGAAACAAAAAAGATTGGGAGAATCAAATTCCACATCATTGAAGCCTTCAAATAAAACTTAGTCAATCTTAGGCTCTTATGCTGTAATATCCTCTATGGGCCACAAATGTTATTTGGAGATACCAGTTAGGCATTTTATTTTTGTAAATGTAATATGAGGACTGAATAGTTCTTGATATAGTTCTGAATTGTCATATATTTGCTATTGATAATAGAACCTAGCTAGGACTAATTTGGTTGTACCAGACTCTCATTTTCATAATCTCCACCATCATTGGATAGTTAATTTAATGTATCTGTCCTCTCCTTGAACACTTATAAGGTATTTTTCTTAGATCTGTGAGTTTGTTGTTTCAGGTTTAGTTTGATCAGGTCCAGTATGGGAATGCTTTGGTGCTTGACAAGATCTTTCCTTTCCTCATCAATTTTGAACAATTTCTTGTCATTTACTCCTCTCAATCTTTTTGCATTATTTATTTGTATAATTTTGAAGTTTTGTTGCCATTGTACATTTGTACTTAACAAATGATCTTCAATCTCTTTTGACTCACAAACCTCATCTAGTGAATGATTTGGCACTAGGGATGCCCGTTCCCACTTAATGTCAATTCTTGAAAGCCTTGCCATCCTATATTAAAGCCCCTCACCAATAAAATTAAACCAATATATGCTTGAGTCGACAAAAGCTGCATTAGTTCTTAAAGATTCGCTTTGGTGCCTTTTTTTACTTTTGGCAACATCTCACTGTCCAACTAAGAGGGGCAAAAAAGAAAATAAAAATATCAGCTAATGCAATGGTTACTAGTTTTAGAGAGAGAGAGATAGATCAAGATTGGGATATTGAGAAAATAACAAGGGTGGATGCGGGGCTTAAGGGGTCATCTTCCAATCAGCATCCAGAAAAAATAAAAGAAATCATTGGATCTCTTTTGATAAGATTATGTCAAACCACAAAGAAGAGAGACCGTTGGATAGTCTTTAGAATAAGAGTTAGATTTCATATTTGAATCCTATACTAATAAGAAGAAAATTAAGATTGCTTTCCAAGTTTATCCCATCAATTAGTTTTATAATAAATTGAGCTTCCACATGGAATGAGATCATAACTTCTCTCATGGTGGAATAGAAAAAATGATGGGAAATCCATTTCCAATCTATTCATGTCAGAATACTAGTTTTTAACCTGTATCTCTGATCACATGAGAAACCAACCAGCTGCTACTTTCAACCTCACCCAATCAAAGTTCATGACCATCTTTGAAAAAGGGGGTACAGAAGCAAGAACCTAATTCTGACATGCCTCGACCTTTAAAATCCTCCTATCAAGTCTTCTATCACCAAGTTGGCTAATAGAAAAGATATTTCTTCATACTCTTGCAATGCACAAGGCCCCTGCCATTCCAACTCCAGGAACAAATTCTTTAAAAATTTTCTAGCTGCTGAGCTTCCTCCAGAATTAGCTTGCAATGATGCATAGATCTCACAAATGTTATGCCGATATAAAATTAGGCAACAGTGATTGAAGAAGTAGGTTCTTGACTCAAAGCTCTTGGTTGCTACTATTGAATTTAACATGGCTGATCCTAACTCTATTTTTCCCAGGCCATGCATTACTTCTTCAGGTTTTCGAATGTCAATTAGGCTCTAAAAAGGAGCCAAAATATACAAGCAACCAAAGTTCACATGCCCTTAAGCTTTGCAGTAGGGTAAGGGACTTTATGATCCATGCCGAGCCCCATATGAGAAACTGCATCATTTGAAACATCCACCTAGGCCACATATGGGAGTACTTGGGTTTTTGGAGTCTGCCTGGGTGCCCACAATTCAGCCATCAGAAGCAACTAGGAAGTACATAAGCATATGCAGTTGCATAGACAGTTTTCTAGAACAATAATGATAATTGCTAGTCTGAACTATGTAAATGGGCCTATTTTTCATGTTCTTAGCATTAACTTTGGGCCTCGTAACTAAACCACTATGGGTCTATTAGTGATCAAAAACATTTTAATGAAAAAGTATTCACCATTTCATTTGTGTCAAAATTCTAAGACCAAAGACCTATAAATAAAGGTTACAACTTACAAGCAAAGTATGCCGTTTCAGTATCGGGCCCCATACCGATGCCATCTATCACTATGTCGATACATCCGATACGGGGCCGGTTCGACATACCGAGCGTCAGTACGTCCTCCGTACCATATACTAGTACCGAACCTGTATGGTACGATACGCTCCGTACCGTCCAATTTGGTATAGTATGGCATACCATGATTACAAGAAAAGACTTTGTAATATAAAAAGTATTAATCTAGGGCAAACCTACTTCCAAAGCATGAGGAATCTAAAGGTATGTTGATCATTTTTTTTTAATCCCTACCCATTCGTATTTGACCATGTCATGAACTAGAAAATATCCGAAGTATAGACATCAAATTTACACATCTTCACCTAGGGATACTTGGCAAATGAGAATCTATAAGCCAGCCCTAAATAGTTAAGAAAAGGCTAAACGTTTATGATTATATTGTATTTTTCATGTCACATTAAGTTGCATAACATTGTACAATTTTTTTTCAAGAGAGATAATTTCTGTTATCTCAGCTCTAACATCAAATTTAAGACAACATTGTTGAATTAGCATCTTCTTTCCTCATTCCTTTCAAAATGTTTATTTAAGTTTTCTGATATTTCTACCCTGTTATCTGGATTCCTTGATTCGGCAACTTTATTTCAAATACATTTGAAACTGAGATTTCAATACTACTTCTAACATTAGCATATCATCAACGAGAATTGTGATATCCTGATCCAAATAAATGGGAGGGGCATGTAATAGGGATACTATGTAAGACGACGGATAGATAAGATTTTCATGGTTTAAGGGATTAAAAGAACTTTAATTGCAAATGATATGCACGATGCTTAACAAGTACACTATCTCAAAATAGTTTTAACCAACCAAAAACACGGAAAAAATATGATAAAGATAGGAGTCAAAGAAAATAAACCCAGAAAAATGATTTCATTGATATCAGAACTCACCTTTAGGTTGGATTCCTATCACCTTATACGCACACAGATATATATAGTGTATGTATGTAGTAACACTTCATTGATATTCTAAGAAAAAATAGTTCAGTTTGATTTGAAAATAGATCCAAACTAACAAACTATGATTATGTAATCATATTTAAGCTAAAGAGGACACAAATCTAAAGGGAATTCCCACTTTAAAGATAAAGAGATTTCGAGAAGTTGCATTCGGAGCTTAAAGGGCAACTTCTAACACAATCATAGGCATGATGAAAGAGAAGATACCAAGAATTAGTGGAAAACTTGTCTTCCTTATTGCCCATTTATTTTTCACAAACTAGCCAACTTTTCTCTCCTCATGTTCAGACTTGTATAAAAATTATCATCTCCCACTTTATCCTCAGTACTTGCACCTTTTTTTTTTCGGGGGTCTGGATCACATTAGATAAAGAATAAGAAGAAAAAAAGTACCCAGATAATCACCAACAACATGAGTGAACACAAAGATCCCAAACAATAAGGAAACACAGATTACAGTCTATTCTTTAAAATAATACTACATATCTTTCTCTCCAAAATAAAGATCATGCCCCTGATCAACTGAAATAAACATAGCATTACATGAAAACCCACTACACCATCCACCAACCCGTCGGGAGGAATAAAGAAAAGCAAAACCATAAAGTATGAAGCCTGCATTAACAGAAAGCTCTCATCCCCAATTCAAGTGGACCACTACAGCTCGATTAGTTGGGTTTTGGAGTAGTGAATCATCTTAACTAACTTCCACCAGTTTGACATCTATCATTGTAGTGCATAAAAAGGCCTAAAATCAACTCCTGAGTACACAAAGAACATCATAAAAAGCTTCTTGAGCCACCACCCATCTGACTTTTAATAACCTAAAGCGGTTGCAAGTACAATGGCAAATTCAGGCACAAGTGGAGCTCCAAAAAGGACTTAAAAGCAGAACTTCTGGCAGAGAGGTGCAAGCACAAGATTCTAAAGAAATTCCAAAGCAATCATCTTCACCAATTTTTGTATCCCTCTTGCCCTATAGTATTTGTTTCCTTGTCTCTTCTTCTTGAAGAGGAGGAGGAGGAGGAGGAGGAGGAGGAAGAGGAAGAGGAAGAAGAAGAGGAGGAGGATGAGGAAAAGGAAGAAGAAGAGGAGGAGAAAGGAGAGGAAGAAGAAGAAGAAGAAGAAGAGGAAGAAGATGAAGAAGAAGAGGAAGAGAAGAATGGCAGCATGCTTGTTTCTGATGGACCAGCAGCAGGGATGGAAGAAGAAGAGGTGGGAGAAGAGAAAGAGGAAAAGGAATGTCAGCAGTGGCAGAAGAACAGGATGACTTAACAGATGGAGGAGAAGACCTGGTTGGAAGTTCTACGTCTCATGACCATCCTTTGCTGCTATCCTTGCGGCCCTCCATTGGAGCCCTAGATCCCATCCCTTTTTCATTCTTCCAATCATTTGTTGGCCAAGAAGCCCAAAAAAACCTTATCAAAATCAAACCGCTGTGATTGAAAAGACCAAAGGTATGCTTTTCTATGCTCAGGCTTTCTTCAAGGAGCTAAAAAGGCTCACCTTTTCCAAGTCTTTGCAAGGGGGCAGCGCCTTGGGGTAGGTGAGGAGCTTTGGGTGGGCTTTACCTATGCCTTGTGCCTAGGGGTGCCTTAAGCGCGCCTTTAACAAGACTCAGTAATTCAATGAAATCATAGAACATTTCAATAAAAAGGTAGAGCTTGACACTTCAAATAGCTATATATCCATATTAAACTTAGGGGCTGATAACAGGTCCTTAAAATTTAAAAACATACATAGCAACTGCAGTCTGATAGCATCTTGTAAAGCTCATTTTGAGAGGTGTCAACTCATGAGACCTAGAAATGGATAACGAATTAGACTCCCCGTGATCCTTGAAAGACTAAAATCCACAAAATCAGGTCTTGTGATAGTTGATTTCTCTAGATTCCATGGCCAATCTGGCCCCCACAACTCCTCAATGCATTAAGAAGTGTTTTGTCTTGTTCTGCTTGATAGAAGAGGGAGCGAAAAGAGGAGGGAGCGAAAAGAGGAGGGAGCGGGGAAAGTCTTTAAGGGAGGGATGGATTTTACATTCCCTTCCTGGTTGTAAATGTGGTTTTGTCAATACTTCTCATTTATGCTGCCAAACTTCCCTTCCTCATTACAACCAACAAGCCTTACGCAATCTAACTGCATTAATCTTGCCTTGATCGAGATCACAAGATTCAGCATCTTCATTATTAAACTTGCAAACATCTGCATTATTAAACTCAGAAAAGATGAGTCTTCAAAACCTTTTATTCGTGCCCACAACATACAACATGATGACCACAACCCTTCTTTATGAAAAATTTAATGTTATATAGTGTCAAACAAATCAAGGGATGAAGCTGCTACAAAGGATAGTGTGAAGTTCATGAGAAGAGACAATAGCATTAGCATAGAAAGCCAAATAGTTGTCCAAGCTAATAATATAGAATCAAAAAATATCCAAGGTCGACGATTGTTCAACTCTAGTTTGATAATATGCAAATAGACTCTCGTCCGATTATAGATTAAATAAACTGATCTGCTAGATAATCTCCATCGTTTCTTGTTGAGGGAGAAGACTTGTCAAAGTTCCACCAATCCCAAACAGCTAAGATAGAGATATTGGTGCGTTGACCATGGTTTCATATCAATAGTTAAAAAACATAAATACAAAATTCCAGCAACTTTAGCATGTGGATAAAATATAAAATCCACAAATGAAAATTTCAAGAGGATTCCCCATATCAAACTCAAACCATATATAGAGTATACTCAATTATTCAATATTTATGTATTTATGTTACCTATCACTCCAATCTGATTGGGAATAGTGAAATTGCTCGAAAACAGGCAGTAAATCCTTTCTCCTCATTTCAACCTCATGAATGGCTAACTTTTCAATCTCAATCTCTCCATTAGTACCATCTTCGAAAGATCTTCCACTAGCTCTTGATGGATCCATCACATAAAAACAAATCTATAACAAAAGTATTAAACAGTTTTTATTTACTCCTATTAATAATTAGGAAAAACTGCTAAACCAATAAAGGCAAAGACAGAAGAGATGAATACCTTAGATGTCTGCCATATTGGAATTCTCACACAGCTAATCTGCACTTCTGCATTGGAAAGGTACCAGTTGGGTCTTTCATGACTCTTTACTGACTCTCTACCAGTTATACCATTGGCGGATGACATAGAACATAAAGTTTCTTCATCTTCACAATCAGAAGTATCCATGATTGTCTCAGCAATCTGTTGGTTGTTGAAGACAACTCTAAGGATGTTTTCCTCTCTTTCAGGCCAATTAGATCTTCTGCTGACATCCCACCATTGAACTGGTTCAGCATTTACATGTAACTCCTCATCTTGAAGTTGCAAAAGAGAACCAGATCCAACTCTTGAGCTGCTACCAGATGACTCTGCACCCGAAGATGGCAGAAGTTCATGTTGAATCACATGACCAGATGGAGAGTAAACCAAAAGATGCTCCAGCGAATTGGCCTTTGAGGGAATTGGTAGACTATCATGGTGTACAGAATTGTGGAAAACAGCAGCAAGAGCACCTGATGGTACAGATATCTTTCCAGCTGCAGAAGCTGCAACATTGCTAACCGTATTTAGCCAACCAGAATTACCATTTTTTATCCTATTAACTACAGAAAGTGTGACAGGAGGTGGAGGTGGATGAAATTGTTGATCTGTAGTGCACGATGAAGTTGACCACCATGGCAATGTGAGATTAGGAGTAAGGATTGGCTCATCACTATGAGGATTTTGCAGTTGAAGACTAGCATCACCACCAAATGGAGATAATACAAATATATGGCAGGTTCCTCTGGATGAAACAATCGCTATCCACTGACTATAATGACTAAAACAGATGTCCTGTATGACCTAGAAACAGAAGAAAGAAAAGGACAGAGCTTAAACATAAATGAAATAAACGTTTCTACAACTCATTTCAGATGAGCAATTTGTCAGGATCTTACAGCAGTCGTAAGTCCACGATACAGCTTGTATAGATGAACATGCGACAAAGTCCCATCATAATGCCCAGAACCAGAAGCATTAGGTCTGCAGGCTGGCACAATCCGGAAGACATTTATATTATGCCCATGTACAGAAGCTGTAACCAGAAGGGTACCACTAGGATCAAAACACAAAGCAGATATAGGACTAGTATGAGCCCTGAATTGTGAAATGACTTCTTTCGTAATGAAATCCTTGACAACAACCTGCAAAAGAATATTATATGCCATCAATTTTAATCAGAAAATAACTAAATGTACATGAATCTGCACATGGGTAATTCAGAAAGTGTATATTTGCTTGTATCATGAGAAAGAGGAAGCAAGCAAAAGAACACACACAAGATAATTGATTAAGAACTAACCATTCCAGCATTATCAGCTTCACTATGATGCATTGTTGCTGGAAGTCTTCCAACCCTCCTTGAATTCGATGACAAGGGAGAACTAGAACCATCAGGCAGCAGCTCTTGACAATATCTTGAAAGCGTTTTGTATCCCATATCCCCCAGGTTGAGTATTCCAGCAGCCAACTGTTTACCAGACTCCACTGCATAGCGAGCAACTAAGCTCCCGCTGCTAGGTGAGGATGATGGGCTAACACCTGGAGAGGGAGTAAGGTTCTGGGGACTGAGGCGCCCCGTGTTTGACAACAGAGGATTATTGGAAGCATAAGCTAACCACCTTGGACCAACAGCCATCGGACCGTAACCAATGTTAATCCCAGATGCTCCTTGCAATGGATAAGTCAGCACGCTGAACTTATTCTCAAGAGTAACTGCATCAAAGCAGTATATCTGTCATAAAAAAGACAAGTTATCAGTAATGTTCAAATTCTTAGAGTCACCAGTCTCAAGTCTAATAATATAGATCGTGCATCCTATATAATCATTTTTCAAATGAACTCAAATGCCTTACCTGGGCAGCAAGAGCCACAGCAACGATTCGAGGACTGCATCGTACAATATATACAGCAGATCGAAATCTCAAAACATGCACATAATTGTGAGATTTTAGTGAGTAGAACCGAACAACTGTGGGAGTGGGGACAGAATTTCCTGACTGAGGCTCACTAGTGCTCTCTGTGATCAAAGCACTCAGACGACCACCTTGGACCATACCTGAGCCATTGGTTTCATCACCAGCAACAACCAATAGCAAAGGATGTGATGCTCTAAATCCTTCACTGCCCTCAGACTTAGCAGGAATTGGCTGAATCTGTAAAAATGTGACTGGGCCACCACGCTTAGAGACCAGTTCACAGACATTAGAGGCATCCTCAACATCAAGCACTTGAAATCCATTGGAATACCCAAGAAGTAGAACATGCTTGAATGAAGATGGACCAAATTCAAGCTTGTCAAAGCCAGCCCATAAGACCTGTTGAGCAATAACATGTTAGAACAGATCATGCTGTGATAAGTTAATTTCAGAACATCAATGTGAACCACATAAGCAGGAAACTAACTACAATGAGTGCAGAAAACAAGAGAAAGATGCTACATGATGAGACTTCATCGTACATAGTAAGCGAACGATGTACAATGTATATAGACCAAATAAACAACAAACCAAGATAACAGATACAAATCTGTGCTACTATCAATGACAAGAGTTCCTCACTCTCCTCTCTTTTTTTTTTTCCTTTTTGGAGAAATGAAATCCCTACATTATAATATGCCTTATTCCTGAACATCACATAGAAACCTAGTTCTTGTTAAGCAAAATCATGAAGATGAAGTAGCTTTTACAACTTATAAATAAGCTATGCTGTGCACAAATTTTTGTGATTTCTCTTTGCAAAGCCATTGGAGCTGCCATCACTACAAATCTCTTTCCTAATCCATCTTTCAGCCTGTCTCTCATGTTCAGGAAGACCATCCCATCCAGGTCATCCATCTTTTCAATTCCAACACCTAAGCCAAGGGTGTCATGATATTCGATATTCTACTAAAAATCCTCAGATACCATTTATATCCAAATTGTTCAGGAGTCTAAGACCAATTAACAACAATCCAACTGTACCCATAGCAGAAATGATTTCATCCACTCGCATGCAAACAACCCAACAAGCAAGAAGTATATCCAATAAAACTTAAGAATAGTTTGCAACCGGCCAACTGAAAACCAAATTTATAAAATGGTGTAAAATTCTAGACCAAAAAACCTCTAGGACAGAAGGCTTGCTGGGATCATAATGAAGCTTGAAGGAAAAGGTCGGCAAGCATAATTCATCACATGTAGAACAAAACTTATGATGCTTCATGGGCATCATCAGTGATCATCCTCCTAATGATATTGACGATTAACATCATTACGGGGCTTTGGAAACTAAAGGAGAAAAATTAGGGTTCTTGCCTCCATATTCAAATTGAGGAATTGGTCAGGTTCAACAATGTTAAATTGGATGATGGTGTCTGAGGCTTTGATTAAAGATGGAATAACATTTTTCTTATCCTCTAAATTTACACTACTTCTTTAGTTCATGTCAGTAATCAAAAGGAGAGCTTGATAGGCACTTTTGAAAATGAAAGCATCAAGCAAGATTTGTTTTAATGACATTTAGATGTTATAAAATGCCCGAACTAAGTGCATCAAGCAAAGAGACAAAGCTTGTACAATCAAGTGTGATATCATTCATTTATACACAAAATGTACATAAGCTTGCAAATGGGCATGCTCTAGTTATTCATGATATTCTTCAATGCTTACTTACAAGCATATTTCTAACCAAATGTACAAGATTTTATAGCGGCATCATCACGTTTATGCATAAGTGAGACAATATGTGTAGCTTATATACAAGTTCAGATGATGACATATGCGGCAAACCCCAATGTTCAAATTGAGAATGAAAAACAAAACAAAGTGATGATAAGGGAAAGTTATAGAAGAAACCAAGGGAGAACACCTCATTGAAAAGACTTATGCTTAACTGGATGTACAAGTTTCCTCCAGGGCAGGGTTACCTGTGAATGAAACTAGCCAACTTAAATACTAATAGTATACCGGTAACTTTACTCATCTTATAAACATGATAAAATAAATTAGATTGAAGACAAACTGTCAAAGCACCCCTATCAATTTGCTTGGTTCAAAGATTACAGGAGAATCTGATCAAGCATCAGAACCTCGTACGCTTTTTAATGGTGATAAAATCACTGTTTACATAATGTGCAATGTTAATCTAGTGTGATATAGATGATTACGTCGAATTAGCTTTAAGACAGAGCTAAGAAAAATATCCATTTCTACCAGCTCAAAAGTACAAAAACTCATACTTTTAGCCTAAACTGGTGAATGAAGTCCCCTTTTTCATGTGGGTGAATGTTGTCTTATTTATGTTATGCTTCTTAGATCTTGCTTTGCCCGTGATAAAACTCCTCGCTGCTAATCAAATAATAAACTTAATTTGGAAGACACACATTCAGCAATTATGATAAAATAATTTGATTAAAAATTGGCAGGAAATATTTTTGCAAACAGATTCATAAAATGTAAGATTCTTAATAATAACTATCTCTAGTATGTTTACCATCTTGACACATTTTCATGATATGACACTGAAAAATATGTAGACAGGTGATCTTTAGTATGTCCACCAACTTTCTTCTTTTGTTATTTCTATTTCTACTGAGTACTCTACAAAAATGTAATCCAGGAATTTCATGTACAAAACCTACAGAATATCCAGATGTTAAAAATCTCTGGTTAGTGCAATCAGTTTCTTTTTTATTCATATTATCAAATATTCATAATAACTTTTTTAGCAAATTTTTATGTTCCCCTAAAATATAAAATGTGTTAGCAAATTTCTTGCATAATCTAGAAACTCAGGTTAGCTTTTAAGGCGAACTGTTTACAAATTGTTTTTTGCCTTTAAATATATTAAACTTACTGTTTTAACTTTTAACAAGTTTGCAAATAAAAACTTCTACTCGTTTGTTACTTAACTCATTTTATGTGCTTTAATTAATTGCATTGTGTCTTATGTTTTAATTTTATAAAATATCCTAAGTTGTATGACATTCAGTGTTCACATCAAATCCAACAAAATCCTCCTCACATGAACAAATAACAAAACCTGTCTTCTAGAATATAGTGCCTAGAACTTTGCATCATTTACTTCCAAATGCCCTACATCCCCCTATACCTCAGCGACCAACCAAGGCACTCCCAATATGTAAGCAGATGCAAAATTTCTTTCTCATATTCAACAATAATCGATGCCTTTAAAGTTTAAACATATAAAAACCATTACAGTAATGCATGAGCTTTTTGTGAGCATCTAGAGTTGTTCTCATTACTTAATACATGTTAAACCAAGGTTTGAACAAATCATATGTACTGCAGCATGTACTAGGCCATACCTAGCCCCGAACCAATGATATGTACTAGATCATACCACCCCATATTGGCAAACCATGAGTTCATATGAGGATGACCCATGGTATGCACCATTCAGATACATGACCATATACCCTTCTCCATATGCATTGAGCAATGAGAATTTTTTGCTAAGACATATATATTCCTTCACAAAGGAAGTATAAGCCTAGCAAGGCTTCTTCCCTAAATTCTCTTGCCTTTCTATGCTTGTTTCATCAACAGCCTGTCTATTAGGAGGCACGAATAAGACTAGCATTACTAGGATGCATGAATAAGACTTAAGAAAACATCTACCACTCATGGATAGCTCTCCCAATAGACATGCTCTTTCAGTCACTATATATGATAAGCATGTTATCTCAAAAAGGTGTAGATGTTGTGCTTTAAAATGCCTACAATATTCAAATGTAACAAACATGTCCCATTAGTTGTTTTCCCTTTATTTGCAATGTCACTTATAGGCCATAAAGGAGAAGGATTTCTAATGAATATATGGATACCTTACAAAAGCATGTAATAGAATAAGAACATCTGGAAAGTGGATGTCAAAAGTTCTTAAGCATATCCATAGCATGACAGTGCATCAGAAAGGCATCAAACCAAAAGTTCTCTAAATGAAATAATGATGACACTTTTAAATATAGATTTACATGTGGATAAATGGACATGTGATAAGAGCAGATTTTTGGTAAATCTAGAAAGTTGGCCTTAAATCGTAAACCTTTTGGCAACCATAAGGGGTAAAATTTTATGACCGGCTTGAAAATGAGCATCAATCCTTCATCCATGAAAGCCAAATACCTACCCAGGCCAACATTAAGCAAGAGAGATGACTGCCATGATACATTAATGAAATTCTTAACTTGAAAAGAAGTCTAAGAGCTAAACCAGGACACAACCTCGTAAGGGAAAAATAAAATGGATATGAGCATCAAAAGTCTGAGAAAATAAAAAGATTGAAATTGCTGCCTCATCATTCCATCACTGGAATACTACTTTGGACACCATGCAGTCACTGTGGCAAAACATAGAATCTCAAACCAACCGATCAAGTTGCATGCAATGATGTTGACCACGGACACCTTGATCTCAATTTACAATTTCTAAGCTGAAATTTGTGATGTACTGAGGATCCTTTCCACAGAATTCATAAGGATAGAATCACCAGATCTAGAGAAAGAAACTTCAGAATGTTAAAACTACAATAATAATGCTCAGAGTTCAAAATCTTTTCCATACAAATGCAAACTGCAATAAAATCAAATAGCCAAACAAATAAAAGTATAATATTTTGTCCATTCCATTAATCTCTCCTAAATTTGGTAACAAATAAATGATAAGCTAGCTTATCCTCCTAATTTCCCTCTCTCTATCTGCTCAAAATCTAGTGAACCGTTTACTCTACTCATGGAAAGCAGGAAAAAGCTTTCTTTTTTAAGCTAATCGCTCTAGAGCATCAAGTTTGCCACGTAAAACCCAAGTAGGACCAAGTTCCTCTTATGCATCATAATTACATCCAAACCACGACCAGGAGTTACCATAAGTCCGTAGCTTCTAATAAGCAATCCCAGAAACAGCCATCCCCCCATGAACCACTCAGAAAAATTACGAACTGCACAAACCAGAGCATCAATTTCCGCCAATTAAAAAGCCCAACAGAGTGATCAAAACGAACCTGGTCCTTCTCATCCTCCGCGGGCACGGCGATCGAGGCCGCGACGGAGGCCCCCGCCGACCGGACAGTGGACGCGACCGACCCCGCGTTCGACGAAACCGTCTTCAGGCACGAGGAGATGATCCTCAGCGAGTTGGGCAGCAGCCCGTTCCTACCCTTCCCCCTCCTCATCCTCCCCACTCCTCCTCGACCCCAAACCCTCCTTCTCCACCACCACTGGCCGTCCCCACAACCCCTTTATTACTCCTCCTCCTCCTCCGCTGCCGCGGCCCCCGCCTTCCCTACCAACCGCCCCCGCCCATCTCCGACACTCGCCGCCGCCGGCGATGGGAAATACCATCCGAGTTCCGATCTTCGCCGGCCGCCGACCGCTAGATCTCCGTCAGCTCCCGGGGTTTGACTTCACGGCCATATCTCTCGCTCTCCCGTCACGACTCCTCTCTCTCCCTCTCTCTCTTAACCCACCCCAAAACCAAACCCAAAACCAAAAACCATAAACCCAACCAATCTCTCTCTCCGTCCCTCGCTCTTCTCGTTCTCGTTCTCTCTCGCACCCCCAAGCAGAGAAATCCGTTCCAGTGATCCGCTGGCATCCTTAATTAAAGGATCCGTCCAACCCACACGGCCACACCCCATCAATCACCCCGATGGCCCCACCGAAATGGTTCGGTCCACGATACCAGCGGATTTCCCTCGGGGCATCCGAAACGGGGTGCTTAAAAAATTCGGGAAGATTGCACGCAATGGGATTATGGGATTATTAGATCAGATCCTCTCCAGGCTTCCTCTATTCCATCCCAC
Source organism: Phoenix roebelenii (assembly GCA_025769935.1). Classification (NCBI taxonomy): domain Eukaryota; kingdom Viridiplantae; phylum Streptophyta; class Magnoliopsida; order Arecales; family Arecaceae; genus Phoenix; species Phoenix roebelenii. Next base: position 533,782 of record JAOXJJ010000195.1, read on the forward strand.
CCTTTATATATCCCATCTAATCCCTTTATTCCACGTTTATCCCCCCAAGCTAAGCGATCGGGAATAGAGGGATCAGAGGGGGTGTCACGGGATTGGACAGGTGGAATTGGTCGGCGAGGTGGGGCCCGTTTGAGGGGCGAGGCGGGAGGGTGGGGTGCTGGGTGCGGGAGTTTTCGTGCGGGCAAGGGAGAGTTCTGGGGGTTGCAGTGAGGTGAGAGAGAGAGTGAGAGAGCACGACGTTCGGTGGTTTTATTGCACGGGAAGGACACGCGGGAGAGCCGGGGCAGGAGGGGGGTTGTCAGGGAAGACTTATCAGCGTGCGGTGGTTTCCTTTGGAAGTGTTGCCGGTGAGTGTCATTTTAGTCTTTTGAAGGAGGGGTTATCCTCTTTCCATTATTGGGAGGATTCGGATCAACTACTAGCTTGCTAGAATATCCTACTCTTTTTTTTTTTTTTTTGAATCAACACCCTGGTGATTGAGTTATTTATAACGATAATTACTTGTATCTCCACCTAAATTTTGGTATCTTTTGATCTTGATATTATATATATATATATAAATTTACATATATATCCTCTTAAATATTAGAATTTGTATGACTATTCTCGCAAAATTTTTATTTCCATCTATTCTCTGATAAAACATTTATTTTATAAGTGTACCAATTTTTTTTTAGCATATGTGCCCACATCATCTAACCTTAAGAAACAAGGTGTATAAAATTGAAATAATTGAAAATCCTTAACATGTAGATAAGCGGAAAAAAAATTATAAAGGTATATATGCAAATAACAATTTTACGAAGATATTTATGTAATTTTACATGTTGGAAAGGATATACATGTAAAAAAATGATATATTTTAATATTTTTTAGGTATATATCAGCTGATATCTTGAAATATTTGGAGCATTTTATTTTTTTAATGTCCCACCTTAGCTGTATTAGATCAAGATCTTAATTGATTATTATAGTTTAGTCCATCCAATAAGGTTGACAGGACTTGAAATCAGATATGGTGTTATAATGGCACCTTGGATTTAGAATCATAATCTTATTAGCATATGTTCATGGATATATGTAATGCCTCATTTTAGCTGGCCAACTATTCTACCAACCTTTAATTTTGAGATGGCAATCACTGGCTGATTGGGATACAAAATAAAGCACCTATAGTATATGCTCCTAACCATTTGCTTTGCCACCTACAAAAGTTAAACTGCTTGCACTCTACTGAGTTGACTCTCTTATTGAGACAACAAAATAATAAGACATTTCATGGGGTTCTTATATTAGTCAAATTGCAAATATCGCAATCCAGACTTATAGTGTGAAATTGTCAATATAGTTCAGCTATTTAAGAATATCAAGATTATTTAAATTCGAGTTTTAGATAATCTTGGTAAGCAACTAATGTTGATATAAATCCAAAATTTCAGTCAATCTTGAAGTCAAGAAAAACAAACTTTATATAGTCATAACTAGTTCTTTAGTAGTCAAGATATTCAAAATAATTGTTGCAAGCCTACAACAAAACCCTTCAACAAATGTAAGCAATAGAAATTTCTTTATATAAAAATAACAAAAAATATTTTATTTACTACTAGCACCATTAGATTGTCACTTAAGGCATACTATTGGTCTTAAGGCTAGTTCGAACTTGGACAACAAATGTAGCTTAATTAGTTTTATGCTTAGTTCATTTACTATTTGACTTCCACAATACCAATAATCTTTTAGAACAATTTCTCATCTACCAGACCTTGTAAACATTTACTTCCTGGTAGGTTTTATCTTTCTTTTATTGATTGAAGGGAGGCTAAGCCTCAATCGCAGACAAAAATAGAATTTAAACAATCATAAGAGATCAAAAAAAGAAGAAAAAAAAGAAAAAACCAGCAACAGCATCTAAAAGGAAGCAAAGGGCATGTTTAGCACTAGTCAATCATCAAAGTAGAATTGCCCTTCTATTACTTGATTAAGTAGAACTGCAGTTCATAAATAACCATTGAAAGCATGGAAAATTTCACTTCATTGCAAGAAAATAATATTTCCTGATTTAAATGCTATTAAAATATGTGGAAATAATTATTCACATTTCTACAATCAAAAATATTGTCCCATTGCAAGAAAATTCCCTTGATTATTGTAGAACATATTAAATTGCCATTAAAGAAAAAAAATCAGATCCAAATCTAATATAATCTCCACTACTCCAGCAAAACACATGATTAAATCTACAATTAGCCAAAAAAAATTGAGAATGATATTTAACTCTATATCAACCAACAAATTATATTTAGTTAGAATCACGACAATGATCCAAATAACTTGAAAGCAAATATGGTGCAAAAGTTGAGGTTAGGTATATCCAATCGCATACTAATTAAGATTATAGGTAGGTATTATCTTCTTTACTATGAAGTTTCCATTCTTCTAGCTTGCTTGTGGATCTTCTTTTATTGCTTTCCCCTCTTAGTGCTACAAACATTGCATATATACCTCCTGTAGTTGACATTCTTCCTCTTGAGCTTTTTCCCTAGCTCGCAATATTTCAGTAATAAGTAATTGTTATATGGCAAATATTGTTTAGTTAGATTAGTGCTATATGTTACCTCCTAGGTTTCTTCGGTGCAAAAGATGAGAATACCGAAGCATGAGATTTCATGATTATTAGGTTTTTACAAGTCTTTGCATGATGCCCAAGCTCACTACAACTCTTGCATTTGTGCATCTTCTTCGATGTATTCTCATTTGTACCTCTAATTATCTTCTTTCTTGGCCTTCTACGAGGTTTTAGACTGAGCTTAGGAGGTAGTGCCTTATATCCAATATTAGATTTTATCCATTTGGCCTTGTTAGATAATGGTCCAATTTTTTATGAACATGTAACCTTGTACATTACAATGGTGAAAACTCTGAGGCATAATTTTCCAAATTTTGCCCCTCTCACAAGGTTGCAGCCTACACATAAGCCCCTCTCACAAGGTTGCAGCATACACATAAGAAATGCCTGACACCTCCCACATATGGTAAGAGCACATTCATTTGTTTAGAATTGCTTTATATTTTTCATTAGTCTCAATTACTTTTACTCTGTAATCACTGGTTTTATAAATATTATATTATCTAACTTAAGGTTGATATTTCTTATATACTTCATTACCGTAGGAACTACATTTTTTTTCTTCTAGTGGACAGCCATTCTCCTTCTAGCTTCTATCTTCATCATAATTTTTTTCCGTATAACATCCAGTAAATCAAGAATTGGTCTATGTCTAGCCTCAAAAATCCAAACATTGAATGACTAAAAGATTGTTCGTTATGTAGGGCACTTAGCTATGATACCTAATTGAGATATACTCCATAAACTAATATTTTCAACATTAAGATACTCGATGACTCCAAGCTAGCCTTCTTAATTTGATCCATGATGTCATGAACTTTTGTGAATACCTTTGTAGCCTCCTATATCTTGATTTTAAGCAAGTGCCCTAGGAACTTTCCAAGCTCAAACCATTTGAAACGTGATTGTTGTTGTTTATTCTTTTTGTTATTAATAGAGTGGTATTCTTTGCCCCTGTCAAATAAAGCGATAATAGGAAGAAAGAAGGAAAAAGAGAAAATAAAGAATTTACAAGTGTAATGGGAGAAGAACGTTGAACTGCATCTTCAACTAAAAAATCTAACCCAAGTGATCTAACCCCTAGGGCATCGAAAGATGCTAGACGCAGCAAGCAAGATAAAGAAAGCAGCTGGATTGGATTACCTTACTACTAAAGAGTCTTTCTCCAATGATAGATTGTTTTTGTGCAAGACAAAATATAAGAACTCGCTTTTTGATACCAAGGGATAAGAGCAGATTATTGGCGATGACTCTGTAAAATCCATGAAAGAAGGTTTTTGAACCTAAGACGACTTTAATTCCAACTAAATAGAGCCCTTTAAGCAAGAGGGGTAAGGTTTTGTTCTTTGTTGGCATCTTGCATAACAAGGGCAAGATGAAAAGCGGGGCGAGGATGATCAAGCTTTTAAGAAATGGACAGGAGTAGGCTTTGTGGTGAATATTAACCCCCTGTCTGAATCAATGACCACATAGCCTAGAAAAATAGTCTTACTAATACCTGCTACCAACTAAGTCTAACTTCAGCTTTACTACACTATTTGGATTTCTTCTCAAAAGCTTCTTCTTGAAATCCTCCATTCTCAAAAGAATTTGTCCAATTCCTCTGGATCATGGGCGTGACAAGTTTCTTTCCTTGCCGAACTCTGATATGGAAGCTCAAAATGTTGGAACTCCAATAAACTCCTTTATAATTCAACAGGTATAAGCTACATTCTTTCTTTAGCCAATCAATCATCCTATCACGTATCTAAAATTGTGTCATCATCTTGTTGCCACACTTATTCACAGATAAGCATGTATAAAGCTTCTTCAATTTTTTGACCTACACATACAAACAAATAATATATTAATATGTGCAACATCATCCATAAGCACTATAATGTAAAGGATCAATATTTTTATCTAATACTTAAAATTTATGACTATTACATAATAGTGAAGCATGGAGCCTCCAATTACAATTTTCATCTTTGCATACTCAGTGCCACCTTGAATTGTTCTCAACTTGCATATATTACCCATATGGAAATGTTAGGAATCTCATTATCCATCTCATATGTCTCTCCCTTATTCTCTGTGATATTATCACCATCATTATAAAAATCATTACTATAAATACTATGATAACTACTCTCACTACCATAAATTTTAGTATTTGATTCTTGCTCTTCTTGAAATATTGTTTCATCATTTACCTCAACATAGTTATCATTCTCAATAATAATAGCAGAGATATAGGTCCCCATTGCAACTAGATGCTCACTTTCAATCTACCTTTCGTCACCCACTTGAATCTCTCCTATTGTAGCTGCAACACCTTTAGACATTTCGATGTAGTCTTGTCTACCTAATCTTGGGAGCCTATCTAAAGAAATGTTCGTGACATTATGCTGCTTCTACTAAGCATCTTTCACTATTGAAATGGCGCAACTAGTTAACAAGAAAGTACATTGATAATAAGTTATTAGTTGCAATAATTAGTTTTAGTTTATCTCCTTATAATAGTATTTATAAATATTTTTCCAGCATCTCTCTTTACACTAGTTAAAGGGCACAAGTATTGCACGTGCTACTAAGCTGATATTAGAAACAATGTACACATCTTTTGATCCCCTGTATTATTTAGATTAGGATTGCTCCATGGAGCTTAGTTTAAGTATGTGACAGGATCATGGAAGCTATCAACATGAAAAAGATCATTTTAACTTAGTTATTTTAAATTTGCTAATCAAACAAGCTGCTAAACCATGAGCGAGATACAGAACTCATGCATTAGCATCTGTATCATTCTCAGGATAATTTTGTCAATTATAGTAATAAGACACCACCATGAATTGGTATGAAATGATTGTTTTTAGCTGTGTATTTGAACAATTACTGCAATGCCAAGGCCAACAATAGTTACAAAAATAATTGGAAGGATATGAAATGCAAAGTTTAGGAGCGCAGGGCTTGGATCAAAACAAACTAAATATGGTTAATCAAACTAAAAGTGTACGAACCAAAGGCTCCTCATTGCTGGTTAGAGCCTTGCTACTTGTTTATTATGGTTAGGAGAGATTTCAATCTCAATTCCTTATTTCTTATTTTTTAAATTGAAGGAATGCAATTCTTCATATAGGAACAAACAGTTTTAATGCCTCATTTTCATTTAGCAAGCTAAAACCTAGGAAAAATCGTGATTGCACTTACTAGGTATTCCTGTTTTTCACGAACTTTGATTTAATATACATCTTTGATACGAAAACAATTCTGCCAAGAACGAAATATGATATCAAAACCCATAATCAAAATCTTTGCGTTGTACAGCTCCAAAATCAAACTTTTAAAATGATTAGGCACTACCATCTTTGTAACAGCTAAGGATACTTTTAACAGAATCTTTAGTGTACAGACAAATAACAATGAATAACTAGTCTAATTGCAAACATGAACACATATGGTTTATCTCCATATTGAGCACTGTTATAAGAGTTAAATTTGCATTTACAATTTTTAGATTTACAGTTTTAGGACATTGCGATCAAGTTTGCTAGGTTTATATATTCCTCATCTTGGAATTTTTTCTCAGGCTTGCCAAACATGAATTTGTTCTCAGCCTCGTCATAGGCTTCCAAATAGAGAGATACTTGTAGCAAGAAAAATGATAGATGCTCAGGCATACTAGTAAACCCAACAAAGAAAATAAAATAACATTCACCAAATTTAACATCACAACTTCATGAATCATAAGGACTTTCACTTTCATGTAAAAGCAGGCAAATAATTCTTATTAATAAACCACCGTGCACTTTTCTATATAGTATCACCTCTGGCCACTTGAGCAAGGGGCAAGGGTTCGATTCTGGTTGGAATCAGTTCCCCACAAGTGGGGGTATAAGATAGAAAATGCGAGGTTTAGGCCCTCTTGCTCTCAAAAACTTTACTAATAAAACAGTCTAATAGCCAACGAAATCTGATCCCTGGCATTTGATCATTTGATGGGTCATATTGAGTCACTCAAGTGCTCTAAACATATTGAATAGTTGGCACTCATGCACTTGATCTTCAAACCGTTGTAACTACGAATTACTTACATCAAAGTCATTCACAAACACCCTCTCGAATCACTCGCATGCCTTCTGGTTATAAAAAAAAGATGATGACCAAAATGTCCTAAGACCAAGTACTTTCATGGTGTTGATGAAATCACCATCACACACCAATATCTCCTTCACCTTAAATAAGTCAGTCAAGTAAATACTGACCTTATTGAAAATCTTTAATATCATGGAGAATGACCTTGCAAAAGAAAAATCCCATTACCAAACTCAATCTCCAACAAACTTCCTCCCATATGAGGCCTTGCCGCTGTCATTCATTCCTCTTGTGGTCTACCTAAGAGGGATCATCAATTATGATTCTAACGACTAGATTGGTGGCATGAAATATTTATAAGACATGACAAATGCATACATACTTAACAAAACAATCGAAGATTGGATAATTCTACAATAATAACAATAAATGCACATAACTATTAAACACGTGGGAGGTGAGATTCTCACATGCAAGTATCTTCTGATCCAAGAAAACGTTGAATTCTTGCATCATTAAAGACTGGCGGGCCTGCTATGTCCATTTCGTCACTTAACTAGTTAGCTGGCTTGAGCTCAACAAGTAGAGTAAAATTTATTAATCAGAGTAAAAATTTGGTTTTGATTAAAATTAAGACAGTCTTTTTATTAATCAGCTTTTTCATTGTGCAATTGGACATTTCTCTTTATAGTTTCTAGGTCTGAGCCTCGGCTTAACAGTGCCAATCTTTTACTTCAGCGAGCTGCAATAGAGTTTCTCCAAAATCCTATAAACTTTACCATGAAAACTATAAACCTTCAGCAACATTTTCCTGAATACTTGACAGTCATTGCCATTCTGTTATGTTAAACAATATTAGTGCATATGTAGTAAAACGGATCGTTACCTCTCGCAATGTTATATCATCTAAAAGGAAGATGAGACATTGGTCACCCATTCCTCTTTTTACAATTTTTCCAAAGTCTCTGAAGATTAATACCATTACAACCATTTTACACACTGATTATTACAGGTAGTGTTTGAGTATAGCACAAACATATAACCTAAATTATCTTACAATTAAATATTAACACAAATAAATAGAGCTCACCATTTCATACATATGAAAATTATGAAAGAAACAACAAATGGGAATTAACATGACTCATCCAGCTCTTAGAGGGAAAGCATATCATTTCCACCTGTTTTACACTCAATGGAGATTACGGGTGATCAGACTTTCAAATATGGTGTAAAGATCCCTGTTGTCTGGACCAAAAATCTCATCAACCTTTTGAAGTGTTTCCTGGAAATGGACCAAAAGAGTCATTGAATCAAGTTGGAAATATGGTGATAAAGCTGGCCAGGGCTTGTATCTGTTCATACCTCTCTTGTTTGTTTATGTGCATTCAATTCTTTTACATTGGCTAGAAAAGCATTGAACTGCTCGTAAGACAGACGGCTCCTGAATGAGACAAAAATAAGATATGTATGTTATTATAGCATCACCAGCAATGTTTAAATGGTTTTGTTGTGGACCCTTTTCTACGTGAAAACAAGTTCAAGATTGATACTTATTTCGACAAGCGGCATCTGTTTTTCCTCTCTTTTTTTTTCTTTTTTTTTCAGCTGTTGCCCCAAAAGTGCAGGAAGCAGTAATATTGTTATGAAAAGATTGATAAAATCAACATGCTTTGCGAAATACAATTTGTATGTACCGGACTTGGCGAAAGAACTCTTTTCCATCAACTCGGGTCCGTCCTGAAACAAATTATATAATTGGATAAATGACAGAATCAGGAAAGATGACAGCTCTTAAGTTTATTAGTCAATATGCACAAACAGCCATACTTGTGGTTAAGGTAAGATATGCTCATGATAATCAAGCAAACATTTCATTTCAAAAAGTTGGAATGCACCTACATACGTAATTGATTTTGAATTCAACAACCAGAGGTTGAGCAATTCATTGATGATGTTTCTTCCTAAATGGAGCTGCTGCAGCTTTACATACATGCTCTCTTATGCTAAATGGTATGTATTAGAATGATGCTGAAGGGTGGCCTAAAAATTGTTGGAAGAATGGATTAAAGTGTCCCTCAACATGAACTGTACTATCTTATGAGCATGTGGCATTGGCATGGTATCGGCAGTGTATTAGTGCTAGGCACACAAATGGATAATGTTGGACACCCTGTCTGAGATTGACAATGCCAGAGTTACTAGAAGTTCTAGATGAGGAAATTAAGAGACTTTCTAAATAAGCCCTCCAATAAGGTGTTGGCCCAAGAAGGGTCATATCTTTTTGAAATATATTGGAATATTGTAAAGAAGGATGTCTGATCTTAGTTGCGAGCAACATCAGTAGCAGGTGTGGGGGCAGATGTTGGTGCGGGGAAGTGGACATTTTAGAAACATTATGAATTATGAAGTGCTTAGGAAGCAAGCGCAAGTTTGAGATTCCAGAAAAATTTCGCAATGGGTGTTACTTTAGGTAGAAGATTCTGGCAACTATGTGTTTGCTAGGGGTGAAAACTAGCTGAACTTGAGCAAGCTAGGTCAGCTCAAGCCTGGATTGAAAGTTTTATCCCTTGCTCGAAATCAACTCAAGCTTGCGACGAGCTAGAAACCGCAAGCTCAAGCTCAGCTTAACTTACTGCCAAGCTAGATTGAGCTCGGCTTGATTAGCTTGTTAAGGGCGACAGGAGCAATGGATAAAATCTTGTCAACAATGATAATAGAGATAAAACATATGATGGCAGCCTGATCTCAACCATATTGTGAAATTGACCTCAACCCGATCACCAACTTGATCATTAGTAGAGAGGAGGAAATGGGCGGAAAAACCACTACTCGAATCTTTGAGGGTTAAAGATCAGGAGAATAAATGAATTTGGTGGCCTAGGGTTGGGTATATGAGATTGGGAGAAGAGAGGCAAAATGTGAGAGTTGCATTATCCTGGTTGATTGCTAAGGAGAGAAGGCCAAGGGCATGGGGGACTTCAGGTTCGAGCTGGGTGTTTGGGAGTCGACGAAGAAAAAAAGGGAGAATGAAAGGAACAAGTTGCTTTGCGAAGGCACAATTATGATAATGTGTTGCCTGTCCATGAAGCTCTATGTTCCTTACAGACAACATTCATGAGTATTGTTATGGCTATTAAGCACGACACTAGAAAGCATATACGAAATTAGAAAGGATTTCTTAGAGGCAGTTCTCATGCATGTGGGGTTGTCACAGATCAGTTAGGTTATGGGCTATATTATTGAGACCTCTCTGCATTTGTCAATGGATTATGAATAACTTAATTCAACTCCATGATGGAGTTATCACAAGGCTTCCCCATATCGTCTCCGACACATCATCTGGAATGCTCAAGCAAGATACACTTAATGGGTGAACCCAAGGGTTCCAAATGGAAGCTAATCATTAAACAATCATTCATCAGCAATTTATTGATCATTGCCTCCTAATGACGAAGGCCGATCTCAATAATTGCCATTCCTTTGGAGAGATATTGGCAGATTACTACAGCAAGTCATGCCAAAGTGAAACCTATAAATCTATGTGGTGACTGTTGAGCTAGGCATATAAAATTTTTGGGGAAACAAAAGTACATAAGTAAACACTAATTACATTTATCAAGTAAGACTGTCATTAAAGAAATAATGTGCCATGAACCTTTTGCTAATTTGTATGTCATGTAAGGCACAAAGAAATCGTAACTATATTATTATTTTTTGCATTTGTAAGAAATCCTAGATGAAGTCATTGATATCACAAGCTAATATCCATTCTCAAATGTTCCACTATCTTTGGGTTTTTTTAATGACTCGAGTTTGACCTAAAATTTTGAGCTCAAGCAATAAATGAGCCAAACACAAGTTTAATCTATCTTGCCTGATAAAGTTTAACTGTGTATAGACAAACTAGAAAAGTGAATAATTCAGTAATTTAATATTATTGATAGCATACCAATAGAAGTGAATAGATAGATTTCTGGAGAATCCGAGAGTGAAGCAATTCCTGAGTTTTTATCGACAATATACTAGAGTTTGGCATGCACAATGCATGTGCAAAGAGATGGACAACACCCCCATGGAGCCTCACAAGCATGCTCTGGAGGTTGAGCACAATAGTAGAATAGATATTAGACTACGTTATTTACATCCTATGTCCTATATAGCCATCCAAATCAAAACAAGTTCATATGCAATATAGCAATCTGATATCAAGAACTAGAGGTAAAAACAATACTGGCAGCACATTTGCTCAATAATTTAAAGTAAGCATGCTATTTCTTATAAGATCTATAAGCATATTGAAACCTAACCTGTTTGAGCTCCCGGGTCAAAGGGAGAGCTTAATGAGTGGTGATGGCTTGATGGCAAGGAAGAAAATATCGATGACCTTTCATCAAACAGGTTCCTTGTAGTTGAAAATGAAATAGAATGTCGTCTAGGAGGAGAATCTGGTGGAGTGAGCCTTGGAGTGCTACCCCGTGATGTTAATAACACATGTGGTTTGCCTTGTCTGGAGCCTGCAAGCATATCATCAGTGAGAATGAGCAGTTTTGATATTAATCAAAATGTACAGTTATGATTGAAACTGAAAATGCTAAAATATGCCCAATTGGCATACCATCTGTTTCACTATAACCACCATCCTCTGAAATTGAACTTGCAGTCTCTGAGAACTGACTTTGCACAGAAGATGATTTCAATGGGGGCAGGGCTGCATCCTTGTCTGACAAAATAATCCAAAATGTTCTATAACAGTACTTACATTTCATGTCACAACAAAATGATTTAACGATAGATAGACTAACATGTAATTCTTTTAGATTCTTATTCTAAATCATGACATATACCTGAAGTGAATACAATAATAAAAACTGAATTCAGTGTATATAGTGTCATCGTAATAGAATACCTCCACCAAGTGATCTGGTCGAGAAACTAGCAGTGTCTGTCATCTTTTCTGGAACCACCCTGGGAGCTCCTATTTGCTATAAGAACATGATCTTAGTCTAACCACCATGTTGTTACTCAAATGGTAAACTACGAAATTTGATCTATAAAAATTGAAACGGCTTGATTTTCAGCTACTCTTTTTTGATAACTAACATGACTACATTCTGAGAAGTAAATTAGTGATTACATGAAGATTCTCGAACATTATAACTTACAGGACTCTCTTCTTCCTCCTGAAGTGATTGCATGAGTGTTTTCTTGAAAATTTGCAACTGCGCAAGCCAACAACAATCATGACATAACAAAAGGCAAGTTTTAAAATACCATCTCGATTGTGACAAATACTATTCATACTGCTCGTTATGCTGCCAAAAATTAGTCTTTACATGCATCAAAATATCCGAGGAAAATAAACTAAACAATATGAATTAGAAGAAACTGGTCACTGTGAAAAATCTGTGTAGGTGTTGTGTGGCTTTGAGTTTGACCAAGGAATATGGCAGAGTTTCTAATAAATGTTGTTAAACCTCTCATTCTGCACTTGGCATGCAGTCTAACTTTTGATAGAGAAACGATTATCTATCTAAAGAGATTACCCTCGAAAAGGTAGTTCAAAGATTGCAAGAAACTTGAACTTTTATGTCTTGACAAAAGTTGATGAAATTCTGAAAAATTGACAAGCATAGCCAAATTGTTCTAGCAAATTAAACCTTTTATAAGCATAATGGAGGGAGTGCATGGTTCTGCAGAATATGGAAATCAAAAGTCATGTATTCAGGACTCTTGAAGATGAATTCAAAGCCAATATGCATACTGTTGAATTAAAGCAACAAGCACTTGATTCAGTAAGCAAATATGATACCTAAGGAGAAAGAATGTTACTGATTTTAAAGGTATACATAACATAGGCAAAAAAAACATTGTAAGCTTAAAAGACTAATTTTTTGAAAAAAACAGTACACACACTTATGCCCAGTAAGTTTAAGACACATGTATAGTGCTCTATAGAAAAACTATGGGTTCATGTGGACTACATTTAACATGTGCAGACATCCATTATTTTTTTTGGAGAAATATTACTGAAAGGATACAATAATTGGTCTCACAAGTGCAGGAAAACCATCTCTCATCATGGCATAAATTCATCTTGATCAGGAAAAATCTATGAAACCATCATTGACAAAGAACAGAATCAATTTTAATCTCCCAAAGAACTGCATTCTCAATATAAACAGTATGAGTAAACCAAAAATAAAAAGCAATGTGTCAATAAGAAAGATACAAGCAAAATTAATAGCACAGAACGAAACAGAGAATTATGTCGTGGAAGTAAGATATATGAACAAGATTTTCCATTTCTATACTGCTAAATTCATACCAGTGAAGATTTTCTTATGGCCCTTATATTATTTATCTATGACTTTGGCCTCCTTTCTAAAAAGTTCACTCCAAATGATATTTAGCATGTACATGCATGCCATCAATGTAAGAAGGTGGCGCAGGCCTAAAAGCAATGATTGCTGAACCGAGCTGACCCGGTCTCCGACCGGGTTGGTTCTCGAATGGAAAACGGTTACGGCCCCTAACTGGCCAGGACCGGCCGGAACCAGCTAGAAATTGATGGAACCAGACGATTCCATCCGGTTCGAACAGGCACCGATCGTCGATCGGTATGGATCTCGGTACCGGTTCGACGAACCTTGCCTAAAAGCACTTTGGAAGACCTCTGCAACACTTCAAATGTAAGTGGAGTGGGGTTATAAGGTGGCACTTGACCTGCAAGCTTTTGATGATTGCAAACTTTTGAAGCCCTAGTAGTATGAGGATGACATTGTAGGTATTAGCAACTTTAGAGTTTCACTAGAGTCAGACCATGTGGATTTTTTTTAAGCGAGACAACGTCAATTACTTGCATCATTGAATTATCTTTCCAACATATCTTGAATCACCTGAATAGGAAGTCTGTAACCAAAATACGAAAGCTGTGATATTGCTAAGTCTGATAGCTAGATCCCAACCATTCAGCTCATTCAGATGCCAAAATATATGCCACTAGAGTTATTCCATGTGGCCTTTTCAAGTGAGAACTTCAATTATTTCAGCATTGAATTAAATCTTTCCAACATACCTTGAATCACCAGAATAAGATGTCCAATGAGGAAGCTATGGACGAAGCATGGTCTGCCGTACCAGTCCGTACCAGCCGGTACGGGCCGGTACGTACCGGTCCGGCCTGAGACCGGTACCGGATCAGCGTGGAATCCGGTACCGGTAGTTTATTATTGAAGAACCGGTACGGGACCGGTTCGGACCGGTTCGCACCAGTACGGACCGGTACGCCACCGGTACGGGACCGGTTTCGTACCGGTCCGTGCCGCCACCGGTATGCCGACCGGTACCGGTACGGCGAACCTTGGGACGAAGTACTAAAGATGTGAGTGCTCCTGAAGTTGCTAAATCTGACAGCAAGAACCCAACCATTCAGCTCATTCAGATGCCAAAATGTACCCCACTAGACTTCCATAATCCATTTTTCAGTGCTTGTAGGCATAGAAATGGTTGGATGGCCAGTACACAGCAGTAGAAGCTCTAGACAATATCCTAAGTGCCTCCTGACTTCTCAGAAGCCATGTAACCATCATTTAGGTGTGGGTTTAGCTAGGAATGTTCTATTTTCTTTAGGATTAAGTAATTTTAGCCGATTTTCTAGAGGCAACCATGTCCTCGTCAATGTAAGAGGCCCTAGAATACTATAAATACTCCAAGTAATCCACTCTTTTGATACTATATGCAAAATACAGAATATTGAAGGTTCTTCTTTGATGTGACTCCACTTTTGCTCCGGTGCAACTCCATAGCAACCTTGATGCAACTCCATGGTACTTCTTCCAATGCAGCTCTAGCAGAGCCCCTTGTTGAAGCCACAGCAACATTACTGGGGCATGAGAAGCCCCAACGAAAAACTGTTTGACTGTTGTTGGATTGAGTGATTGTTGGGTGAAACTCTAACTAGTTATCATAGCTAATATTTTCTTTTCCTTGCATTGATAAAAATGCAAAATCCAAAAGAAATATTTTCATCATTATTTCTATTAATTAGATAACTCGAATTCCCTTTAAGGTCAAAGAACATCGGACAGGCCTCTTGGTGTTTAGGCACTACAAATTATCTTCTCTTCTATTGCAAGCAAAATTAATCACATGCTTCCACATCCCAATTAGGTTAACCCTAGCTATCACTTGAGCCTAGCCTCTAAACTTGCGAGACCTTCCCCTGCCCCTCCATAGGCTGGCCAATGCCAAAAGGAAACCCTCAACCTCTTACCTAAGAAACTTGAACAAGTATGATCTTCGAATAGATACTCAATATACTAACGGGAAGATGCAAGAAAATATATGCACAAAGGTATGGTAAACTTAAGCAACGCAATTCCACTACATAGAAATTACAAAATTGAGTTACAATCAGAGGTTTCCTAAACTTAAGCGAGAATCTAAATTTTAAATGTGATACTATTAGGCGTACAACTGTTCGGACTTAACCTAAAACTAACTAGCCCAACTCACTTATTGTTTCGAGGTGGTGAGGTTCTATGAAATTGGGTCGGGGAACTTAGGCTGATTCCAACTGTCCCCAAGTTAAATTAGGTTGCAGTTGAGTCTAAACCCAAACCGAACTTGACCTACTCCAATAAATAAATAAATAAATACATGTTTTATATAAAATGCTTGCATGTTTCATGTAACTGTATCATTAATCTAGTTGAATTATAGAATTGTTTAAGTGCTACTGTTTATGCCGTTCATCCATCAATTTTGATGGACAATTAAAATATCTCAAACTTGTACTCTATGTTAGAATGCAAACCCAACCCAAAGTTTGGACAGTCTAAAGCTCAGCACAGCTTGGAACATTTGCAGCCCTTAAAAGGAACAATACCTTGATGAACATTTCACACAATATTTAAATAACATTTGAAGTTCAAGTATAGTCACTTTATTCTGTTAGCAATGCAACTTGTTTGGGCTTAACCTAAACCTGACCAGCCCAACTCACTTGTTGTTTTGGGTTGATTGAGGTTCAATAAATTTGGGTTAGGCACTTGGGCTTGGGATCCAAGATTCCAACTATACCTCAAGTCGAGTTGGGTTGAGGTTGAGCACTTGAGCCTAAACCCAAAATGAACCAGGACAAACCAGACATAGTCCAATAATATAAATAAATGAATACATGTTTTATACAAAATGCTTACGATTCATGACACTATATCACTAGTCTAATTGAATTACAAAATCGTGTAAATTCTATTATTTATGCCTTTCATCCATCAATTTTGATGTATGGATAAAATCTTTCACACTTTTCCTCTAGAATGCAAACTCAATCCAAAGCTTGGATCATTTTCAGCCCCTATATCAAAAAATACACTGATGAACATACACACCTTGACAAAGACACACACACACATTTTACACAAATCTCTAACCACGCAAACAGACACATACGCGCACACACATGCACCGGAGCTTTAACTTAGTATCCACTCTCGTTCATCTAACTGAGAGATCGTGGGTTCTCATCCAAGTGCACTGGCCCTCAATATTTTTAGCTCCCTATTTACCCCTAATAAAAAGTCCCGATTCTGCAAGCTTGTTGTCGATTTACCTGAGAGCCTAATTGGGGTTGGGTTGGGGTTGTGCAGGGTGTCTTGTGCCTCCCTATTTCAACATAAAAAAAAACATCCACACATTTATATCCACACATCCACATTTCACACCAATCTCTAACACATACACACACATAGGTGCATACATACATACATATATACATACATATATACATACATACATACATCTTTTTCTACAAACATACATACATACATACATTACATGCATGCATTTGTGCTTGCATACATACATACGTATTTTTCCTCCTATTTCATCACATAAACTCAGCATTCTACACTATAAAGAAGAAAAAAGTCATTTTTGGGCAGTCAGTCAAGATTGTACATGCAAGCCTTTTAGCTTAAAAATTTGCAGACCCATTCTAGCTCTCTTTTTTTTCGTAGTTGATTTTATAAATAGGGCTTCAATTTGGCATAGGTACAAGCACATGGTTTCTTAAAGAAGCACAATTGTGTCAACATAAGCAGTGCAGAAAGATTGAAACTAGTGTGCTTGCAAAACAAGATCACCTAGGACAATTTTTGAAAATGTTATAGTAGTACTTTATTGTGTTGTTTCATTGTGAAAACATAGTCACTTGGGAGTTTGATGTAATATTCTTTCTATTAAATCCAAGACAAGGTTCTAAATCATTGAGCCAATTAAACACAACAAAGGTTTGGTACATCCATGAGATGTCTATAGTAGTACTTTATTGTGTTGTTTCATTGTGAAAACATAGTCACTTGGGAGTTTGATGTAATATTCTTTCTATTAAATCCAAGACAAGGTTCTAAATCACTGAGTCAATTAAACACAACAAAGGTTTGGTACATCCCTGAGATGTCTAGATGTATTGGCCGTTAGAACCAAGAAAGGGAGTATCGGAACCAGCATCCATGCCGGTTGGCTGGTGGGATGGTACGATACGTACTCATGCCATGCCATCCCGGCGTGAATCGACAGGTAAAACTGGAGGGATGAGGGAGAGGGAGAAGGAGAGGAGGAAGAGGAAGAGAGAGAGAGAGTGGGGGGGGCGAGAGTGGTGCTTGGAAGGCAAAGGAGGGGGGCGAGAAGGCTTGCGAAGCCCTCTCTTCTCCATGCATCAGAACAAGGGTGGAGCCTTTATTTCGAAACAAAACAAAGGCATCCACTCCTTTTTATATTTTTTTTAAAATTTTTAAGTGAAGTCGGCAGCCACTGCCAACTTTACTTTTTTTTTTCTTTTGAAAATTTTTAAGCATAGTCTATAGTGTCAAGTGGATGCCGACTTCACTTAAAAATTTTCAAAAAAAAAAATAAGTAAAGTTGGCGGTGGCTGTCGACTTTACTTACAATTTTTTTTTTTAAGAAAAGGGCACAAGCCCCTCTTCTGATGCACGAAGGAGAGAGGGCTTCCCTCGCTCCTCTTTCGGCCGCCGTCGGCCACTCTCTCTCCCTCCCTCCCCCCTCTCTCTTTCCCCCTCTCTCTCCTATCAGTTTCTCGATCCGAAGGCTGGAACCATCTCAATCTGCCGCCGGTATACTTCTATGTGGAACAGTTCGGTATGCCGCGAATCGGACAGCTCAGGATGATTCCGCCAATATTGGTTAGAATATATAGTATATTATATAATTTTTATTTTAAAAAATCAATTTTGATTGACTAAATTATAATTTATACTTTCTACAGCTAAGACTACTCAATTTAGCTACAAGTGCATGTTTTATTAAAATATGAGTAAATTTAGCAAATGTAAGAAAAAGTGTGGAAAGATCTTTTCACTTTTCTTTTCTCCCCTCATTAAAGGATATCAATAGACATCGAGAAAGGCAAGTCTCAAATTATTCTCCGCAAATTCATAGTTCTATAGAGAAAATGCATATTTGGCAAGGGAAAAAGAAAAAAAAAACTAAATTATCATTAAATGCAATGTTGGAAGGGCTCTATGAATCCACACAACTTTGAAGCTCATTAGGTTGTTTTGGGAGGAGGGAGATGGAGAAGAATAGTTTTCCTTTCCTTGTAACGGTCTAAATAAAAATCTTGAAGTCCATGCATGAGTAGAGACCACTATCAAGAATCATCAACTACACTAGATATGAATCACTTTTCACACTTTCTCCATTGCAATAACAAGAGAGAAATTCAAGGCAAATCAAGGTAATCCATTAGCAGGAGTTCTCATAGTGACATTTATATATTTTTTTTTTCAAAAAGTAAAGAAACAAAGAAATGAAATTAAAAGCGTACCTTAGAAGCATCTCGGTTAAGCTTCTTGATGGTGTTGGAAAGCGAAGCATTCTCGTTCAAGAGAGTTTCCTGCACGCATCCAAACACCATAACCCATTCAAAATCATGAGAATTCTGAAAAATATAAGAAGAAGAAGAAGAAGAAGAAAAGAAAACCTTTTCCTCGTCGGCCCGGGCGAGGCGGTCGGAGACGTCGGCGAGGGAGGCGTCGAAGGTCTCGACTTTAGCACGGAGCTCGGCGACGAGGTCGTCCTTCTCGGCGAGGCGCTGGCGGAGGTGGGCAGCCTCGGATTCGAGCTTGGAGATGCGGGTGGCGAGGGCGATGGAGGTTATCTTTCGCGCCACATCCAGCTGCTCGAAGGGGTCGGAAGGAATCACCGATAACACCGCCTCGGGCAGACCAAAATCTTGCGGCCTCCCTGCCGATTGGTCCTGCGCTGCCATCTATCCCCCACCCAATTTTTCCATCAAACTTTCTTTTTTTTTAAAAAAAAAAAAGAACTTTTTTGGTGCTACACAGATCTTTTTTCTTCAAGAAGAAAAATAGGTGGGCGGGGGATGGAAAGTATGGATACCATGACGGATTGGTTAGATAAAGTATTGGATAAGAAAAGGGGGAACATGTGGTTGGTGATTATTTTTCCCAAATGTGTAATTATCCATACTTTAACATGGATATAGTAGGTTTGGCTAGACGTATAAAGAAAAGGGGCATGAGGTGCAGGCATTATATGATTGGCAACCTGTTAGAAATAAGTTGAATAATTTTGAGTTACATGAGTTTGATAGGTTTGAGCTCGAATTAATTTGAGTAAATTTAAGATAATTTTTTCATATTTTTAGACTGATGTGATTGGACATATTGTCGCCAAAATCCTATCCGGCGATTATGGAGGCCTGGAAAGCGCCGGTCAACCTGATATGGAGAATAGAGCGTCAATTTGCTGTGGAAAATTTGGATCTACACACACAAAAAAAAGAGCAAAAAGGATCGTTAGAGATGATCTGGAACAAAAAGAAGAGCAAAAGAGTTCGCTAGAGCTAATCCAACTTAGCAATGGTGGAGGCTTAGAAAGCGCCAGCCAACCTACTATAGAGACTAAAGCATTGGTCTGTTATGGAAAAATATGGATCTGCACACAAAAAGAAGAGCAACAAAGATTTGGAGAATTTCCGATGCTTAAGCTATATAAGACTTTGAAGAATAGCAGAAAAGAGAAAAAACAAAAATAGTGTAGAATAATCTAATCTGCAAATCTGGTACCTAGTCTCCTAGCCCAGAATGCAATCCGGAACGAAGTCTCATTACATGGTTTCTAGGACCGGGCCACATCATGATCTAATCCCAAGAAAGACTTGCTGGTATAATGTGTTAATTAGAAGGGGACAAAAAGGGTGGCTTATAAGAATCCAGAAGTGTTCAGAGTAGCTAAGATATTGCTTGCTGGCCCTTCGGAACCATAAGTTGATTGCTATGATATTATCTAAGCTGCGCATTTTCCATAGGGAGACGAAGCAAAGTTTTACATCTCCCCGCCATATTGTTGTGACCAAAATATCACCTTGTTGAAATCTACCGTAAGCATTCACTGCCTTGATGTAGGTGGGCCGAAAAGTTTGTTGAACCGCATCAGTATAAGAAAATATAAAATATATAAATAAATCTATCTCATCCTATCAACTTAAGCTTTTGAGATAAATGGTGATTTCAACATGGTATCATAGCAGAGGTCCTGAGTTCGAACTCTGTCTCCGTACTCTTTAACTTTATTATAAAAAAATTCACATGTTGGGCTAGCCCATTAAAAGAAAAAGTCCGCTCATATTTAAAGGCGAGTGTAAGAAAATATAAAATATATAAATAAATCTACCTTAACCTATCAGCTTAAGCTTTTGGAACAAATGGTGATTTCAACGATCAGGTTTTTTTGTTTGTGTGGTAACATTAGGCTTGATTTGGTGTAGTGTATATAAAGTGCTCAGGAAAAAAAAAAAGTTTGGCAGCTTTTCATGTTGTTTGCATGATGCAGGAGCACACTCTGTTATGCATCAAAATAAATGCCCAAAAAAAGTTTCAAAACCTCTTAGTTTTAGTTAGCTTAACTCTATCATGCATAATGCAAGAGCTTTTTCTTTTTACCCCTTTCTTTTTGCGGTTCAAAAGAAGCACAAGCTTGAGAGCTAGAAAGCTTATTTAGAGATAGTCCATTCTTCAATTCTTAGAGAGGGATCCCAAATAAGAGCTCTTATATTGTTCTATATAAATGAAGAAATATCTATTAGCAAAAAAAAAAAAAAAAAAACCTAACGTTGAACATTTTAGCAAGCCCTTGTCAGTTTTAATTAGCTTAATTCTATTACTCATGTTGCATGAGCTCTTTTATTTTGGGGATTGAAATGTTGCACTGAGAGCTAAAAACCCCTCCCTTCTTCAATAGTTAGACCCCTCTTAAATCTCTCTACTGTTAAAATTTCCTATAATTTTAAAAATTAAAAATTAGAAATATATTAAAAAATTAATTATGAAATTTCTTATAATTTTAAAAATTAGAAATTTTAAGAATTAAAATTTCCTATAATCTCTCTATTTTTGCTGCTAATAAATATTCTGCCTAAAAAGGGACACACCATATAAGAGCTCATTTATTGATCTATGTAAATAAAAAATTGATTATTCTATATAAAAAAACTAATCCTGAATTTTTATTAGCTGATCGATGTGTGAGTCATCCATCAAAATCATTTCTTAAAATTTCCTATAATTTTAAGAATTAAAAATAGAAATATATGAGTGATGATATGAATTGATATACATCGCATGCTTATTTTCAGTATATTATTATTATTTATTTTATTGTTTAATGTATCTAACTAAAATGTTCATTACTTATTGAGCTGTCTAGCTTATTATTTTATATCCTACTGTTTTTCCAAATTAAGAGATTTAGTTTGATCCAAAAATTCATTTTGAAAAAACAACTAGAGACAGGATTTTGCCATTTTTATTAGATCAATTGTTTATTAAACTTTAAAATATTATTAGTTTGTAAGAATTTAATTTTAACTTAACTTAATTATTTAAATTAAAATTTAAATATTGATTATTTTAATTTATTATGGTACTTATTTATAATACCGTGTTGAGATGCTTTGTATGCTTGTAGAAAAAATCTTTTATAAGTATAGAATGGTAGCTGCAGCCTCTGACTCAGGATCCTGGTTTGGGGGCACGACACAGTCTTTGAATTTTGCTCTAGAATAACTATTACATTCTGAAAATTCAGGATCCGGTTGAGCCGAGTCACTATAGACCGATTAGTTTGTGCACCACCTTGTATAAGGTGGTGGCGAGGGTCCTAGCCAGAGGATGAGGGGTATTCTACCCAGACTCATTTGCCCTGAGCATGGGGCTTTTTGAGGGGCGATCCATCTCTAACAATGTCTTCATTGCTCATGAGTTCATGGCTGACCTCCAGAAAGCGCCTAAGCGTAGGTGTTTGATGGGTGTCAAACTCGATGTGGAGCGGGCATATGATAGGATGAGATGGGAGTTTGTGCGGCGATGCTTGGAGGGGTTTGGCTTTCACCCACACTGGATCAGTTGGGTGCTCGGATGTATACTGTTCCCGTCCTTTGCCTTACCGGTCAACGGCTCACCATCGAGCTTCTTCGAGTCGTCGGTGGGGCTGAGATAGTGCTGCCCTTTGTCACCACTGTTGTTCATCTTATGTGCAAATTCTCTGTCCCGAACGCTCAGACAGGCAGCTGAGAGGCAGGAGATGGAGGTTTATGGCCCGACGGCCAGGACGACCAGGATTTCACATTTGCTGTTCGCTGATGACTGTATATTTTTGGCTCGCGCGACGAGTGGATCAGCTCGGGTTATTAGCAGGATCTTGGAGGCATATTGTGGTGCGTCAGTTCAGCAGGTCAACCTGACCAAGTCTGCTATTTGTTTTAGCCCAAAGACTGACCAGAGGGCGAAGCATTCTATCATGAGCATTATGGGAATCGGCGAGCAGGAGGGGATCCTTACATATCTCGGGGTCCCTATTACAGGACGTCGCCTACGCAGGGGGGAGTGCACATCTATGGAGCTGGGCATCAGACGCAGATTGGAGAGCTGACAGGTAGGTGCATTGTCGATGATGGGGCGAGTCACTCTGGTACGGTCAGTATTGAGCTCCATCCCCATTTACTTGCTCTCCAATACCCTGGTTCCTCTTGCAGCGATCCGGGGGTTGGAGAGGATGTTTCACAGTTTTATTTGGGGATGGCGAGGAGGTAGAGAGGGTATTCACCTTGTGGCATGGGAGACTATTTGCCTGCAGACTAGCAGGAGAGGGCTTGGTATCCACTCTCTGATTGAGCGGAGGGAGTTATTGGCAACCAGGATGGCGGCCAGGTTTCTACTAAAGCCTAAGAGCCTTTGGGGCTTGCTGTTGAGGGCGAAGTACGGGGATCCAGGCCCCCAGATCGTCCTCCGTGCTGGCCGAGGAGCTTCTTTTATTTGGAGAAAGATCTGCGCCCGCGCCCCGAGAGTGATACCGAAGATCAGGTGGGAGATTGGGGATAGTTGGACGATCAGTATTTTGGAGGACAGGTGGCTATCTGAGGTAGCATTGCAGGGCTGGCCCACTGTGATTGACCATGGCTGGTTGGAGGGCCGCAGAGTGTGTGCCCTGTTTGCCCAGGGGGAGCAGAGGTGGGACAAGGGCCTCGTCCGACAGGTATTCGGGGAGCACCTTGTTGAGCGTGTTCTAGCTCTGTCGATCCTAGAGGGGGAGGTAGCAGATAGGAGGGTGTGGAGTCGGACTGGGAGGACGACTGTGGGTGCCCGGGATCTCTCGTGGGTAGGCAGAGGGCCCTCAGTATGATAGATAGATTACAGCTGGATATGGAGGATGCACATTCACCCCCGAGTGGCCTTGTTCCTGTGGAAGGTGGCTTGGGGGTGTTTACCTACCAGTGGAGTGTTGGTGAGACGAGGAGTGAGGATTCCTGCCGGATGTGGAGCTTGTCAGGCGATGGAGGAGTTCATTCACCATGTTCTTTTTGGGTGCTCGAGAGCCAGTCAGATATGGAGATGTGCCTCAGCTCAGCCTGACTAGGGGCAGATGTGGGCGTCCACCAAGGAGTTCCTATGGCATTTGGAGGCCTCAATTCGGAGGTCCGGATGGAAGGAGAGGAGGACTCCTGATTCCTATCTAGCCTATCATTGCTGGCTGGATAGGAATACACGAGTTTTCGACGGCGACAGCCCCCACTCGAGGGTGGTGGCGGACCAAGCTCTACGGCATGCTGCGGAGATCACCGGCACCATTGAGGCTTCACCTACTAGGTTGGTCAGGGATATCTGGGGCCCCCATTCAACTTTTGCAGCATACAGAACGATATTGGTATCCTGGGTGCCCCCACCCCCTGGCTATCTTAAGGTGAACTTCGATGGGAGCATAGCAGAGGACGAGAGCTGCAGAGGTGTGGAATTTGTCATCAAGGATCACGATGCCCGACTTGTGGCGGTAGGTGGGCGAAGGATTTTTGGCTCGTCAGTAATGATCGCTGAGCTTCGAACAGCTTGAAAGGATGTCTCCTATGCGAGGCGAGTACTAGATGCGGATCACATCCTCCTCGAAGGGGATTCGACCACGGTGATTGAATGGATTCGATAATGGAGGTGCTCAGTCGAGAACCGGCTGTTGCTCCATGATATTCGCAGAGCACCGAGAAAGACTGACTCTCATCAGGCTATGCACGTATATCAAGAGACGAACGATGCTGCAGACTGGTTTGCTTCTTTCGTGGCTTATTACTCGGAAGGTTTTTTCTGGCTAGACCACGGGATTGTGCCCATGCCTTTACGTAGTATTTTGCTTTTTGATTTTGTTGGCTGTTTTCACACTCGCCAGGTGTGAGCCGCCGATTTATCAAAAAAAAACAAAAAAATCATGACAACCATTCTCAACTTTACACACTTGCCCTCTCCAGCCTCCACAACGGCTGGGATTCCAAAACTCTCCAAAGAGGCTCAATAGCCATCCCCCAGCTTAGATGCAGAGAACTGTACTAACTGATCATGGGTCCCAAAAGAAAGGGAATATGATAAGCATGAGATGCAATGTCCAACCTACTATAAAAATCAATTGAGATATACAACTTTATATCACCAAACATCTATACATCCAACCAATATTATCCAATCAAGTCAGATTATCATTATTTATTGCCACTGCTTGGCAGTCCAGTCATCATTAGTTTATCACACTGTTGCTCTTTTTTTTTTTGCCTGAATGAAGGTATCTCACCAATTATATTCACTATAATTCATCTTATACTGTGTTTGATCTGCATTTCATGGATGGTCAAAGCCACATGCTTGGAGGTGACCAAACTATCATCCTGTAAAGTAGCCTTTATGTTCCTCAAGAACTATCTACATAATTACAGTGGTGGATCATTCTTTGCGCTCGATGGCTGCTTGCTCTCATTGGCTAGTTCACAATTATTTCAATTGTTGAAGGTACTATTTCTTTAGTTACAGATACATTACACGGAACATCCTGTCTCTGACAGGCCCCTTGGATTTATTAATCAAGGAAGAGACTTCACCATTCCCTGAGAATTCCCATCTAGCAATTTGGCCATCCCATGAAGAGCTGACAAGCATAGGATAGTAAGGGTGCCAGCTGCAGTCTCTAACAGCCAACTTATGGCTATCTAGTCTTGCAACTTGGTCTCCACTAACCTGAAACATTGCCCAAAGAATTATCGTTAGTTGCTCGTTCATCAGCTATGGTCCTGACAGATGGCTTACTTGGATGCTGGAATCCAACAAAATGGTTTCAAGTGCAGGTATGAGCAGTAATAAATCGGTGAGACAACTGTTTGCCATTCCTGACAATCAGGCTATTGGAAGTTTACAGAACTACAGCATCCCGATTGGGAGGTTTTTAATGTCTCGGGCCATTGCGAAGAATCATGAACATTCAAAGTAACAGATATATTAATATAGTGGCAATAATATGAATAAGACACCTTAACAAATTTTCATATGAGGAAAATTTGGAATTAAAACACTTGCTTAAGATCAGGAATTAAACAAAATAATAGAGTAAGGTTGAGGTGGACAACATACCACATCATAAATATAAACACACGCATCATGAGATCCTGTATAAATGTACTTCTGACCAGTACTGAAACAGGGAAGTAAATGTCAGTAATCTGTATTCACTGAGTTCACCTTGAACTTGATAACCATTCATGCCAAATCTTTCATCAATAAATTCTTATTGTAAATGAGTCTATCAATAATCCAGCAGGACTGCCCTAGCACAAAGATTTAGTCTTCATGTTTGACAGTCACCATCCGTTAGGTAAAAACAAATGTACTGCAAAAACTTTTAGACTTTAAATTTTACTGATGATCAGATTGGTAATCAATATGTCAATTCAATAAACATGTTATAGTGACAGTCAAAACAAAATCTGTAGGGGAGAAATAAAAAAAATAAAAATAAGCATGAGTTTCTTTGCAATTACCTGTAAGCAGGGGAGAAATAGCAACGTATTAGAGTACGCAAAACCGAATGACCTCTGTATGTGGCTAGCGATTGATCACTGGGATGTTTCATATATTTCTTATGGGGTGGATATTGGGTGTGCCTATAGTCCCAATCAGATATACTTGGTCTGGAGCTGCACAGGCAAATTTTAGTAATTGTATCAGAAGTGCAGCTACTTGAAATGAAAGAACTCCAGTCTGTAGAATATTTCAACCTTTATCGAAAAACAGAATTTGACTATTTGATTGGAAAATTTAATGTATAAAGTACATATAACACCCTCTTCACAAGCATTTATATCTTGGAAAGGTAGTCCGATTATGATGCATGCGCCTTTATTTTCACCTCCTAAACTCAAACATCATGCATGTCCTTTCATCTTCACATATTGGTACATTCTAACAGAAACAGTCATGCATGCATCTACTTATTCATAAATATATATGCATCATGATATTCGCTAATGAATTTATCCAATATCATTTGAATGAAATTTCATATAAAAATTATTACAACCATGCATAATTCATGAAACTTAAAAGAGTAAATACATGTAAACTCCTATGCACAAGGACCATGAGCTACAAAGCAGCTGCAAAATAACATAATTCACATAAATATTTATAAAACCCATAAATAAGCATGGTTCATGCCATTAGGAATCTGTTTACAGTAACAGCTAAACCAATTTTAGATTTATAAAAGATGTCGACATGACCATAAAGTTATATAAGGTCATGATTAATTTCAAGCAATTTTGTGACAAGTCAACATGGTGTTTTCAGTAGATCCTTCTCATCAGCATATAATACCCTAAATCAACATATGAAAACTTTTCATTCTAGAAAATCATTTGAAACAGCAATTCTAGAGGCAAGCTGCAACCAAAATCCTGAAGCACTCTGAGAATGCTCTATAATAACTAGAACATAAACATTTTGTTTTTTTTATAAAAAAAAAATTGTATAGCATCTGACATGACTCCTTATACTCCAACCAAGGTTGGTCAATATATGGCATTCACCTACAAATTAGTGTCCTGTAAACACTAGATGAAGAAGTGGAAAAAAACTAATACGTACCAATTAACACTGGAGGACATTTTCCGGATGTCCCACATTTTGATAGTTTGATCTTTACCATTAGAAATGAAATAGCGACCATCTCCCCGGCTATTGATAAATGTAACTCCTTCTAAATGTCCAGTCAAAACTCCAGCTGCTTGTCCTTCAGCGGTAAAGCACCGCCTGTCCCACACCTGTAGACTATAAAGTTTACATCCAGAATCTGATGACTAAACAAACAGGACCAAGACACATAAATCAATAAATTGGTACAAACTACTGTCGAGTAAAAATTCTTCAAACCAATGATACCTACTAACAGTAGTCTTCATATGCTAGCTCCAAAAAAGATTAAAAAGATTAAAAGATAAGAACCTTAACATATGTAATTAAATACTGAAAGAAAACACAACTTGACATATGGTAACAAGCAGAGATAGGCATCGGGCCGTGCCGGGCCCGGCCCGGCCTAGGCCTACTAGGCCACAAACCAAACGGGTCGTGCCTGGCACAACCCGCTTAACCTAAAGACTAAGCCCGGCACGGCCCTAGGCCCGTAGGGTGGCGGGCCATGCCAGGCCCGGCGCGGGCCATGCCAGGCCCGGCACGGGCCGTGCCTGGTACGGCCCGTTTGTCCAAAAAAAATAGCCGTTATGGGTGCCATAACGGCTATTCTTTTGGCCCATAACGGCTATTTGTGGCTTTTTGCTCATTTTGCCCCTTCCAACAGCCATAAAACGGCTAATTTGAGGAATATTTTGGGGAAAAAAATTGGAATCCTATAAATAGGCTGTTCCGGGCTGGCCTGCGGGCCGTGCCGTGCTTGGCCCACGAATCGTGCCAGCTCAGGCCTTTATGGGCCGTGCCGGGCTCGGCCTGCAGACCAGAAATCCTTAACCCAGCCCGGCCCCCTTTTATGAGCCATGCCACGGCCCGTTACTGCAACAAGTTAAGAAGATAAGTACTGTCAAAATAGAGATAAAGAGAAGATTCAGAAAATTAACAAACCTTGTGCCAACATTTGAGGCATTATGGTTTAGACGAGTTATTACGCGTGCAAGTTTCCTGCTTTCTAAAATGGTAAATAATGGCTTTTGCTGCATTTGGCCTTAATGCCAACAATATCAATCAACGAGTTGCTTATGTCGGTATGATTAAAGTGGTTAGTGATTGGACTAATGCACAGGCAGGATCAATATGTTTTTGCAACTGATTTTACTGACAACCAAGCATGAGGTTGGGCATCACTGATTGGATAACTGCTATTCTGTAAGTTTCTAGACTTATTAAAGTTACTCCCTTTCATCATCAGGCAGTAGATGCTCATGGTGACACGTGAATGTAAGTTTCCTATTGACTTGTCAGCAGCTTATGGATCTGTTTCCAAGAACAAAATGCCAAATTTGAAATTTTTTATTTACCATTACTCTTATAACATTTGTCCTTAGAGCTGAGAGCATGACCACTTCCTATAGTCTTGACTTTTGACAGGGTTACTGGAGTTAATATGGTGTCACATTCATGGCACAATGAACAAAGCTTTCTGGGTAATTGTGATGAAACCACAAGTTGGAGTTGTCTAACATGACATCTGATAGTTTGATTTATTTTAAAAAGAAGGCCTAGAATTTGCTAAACTGACTTTTTTTTCCGAAGTTGGCAAATTAAAACAAAAGAAATTAAAGATGAAGATGTTGGATTGCTGGCTTGAGATCAAGGCATGTAATCACTCCCTGGTGTAGCGCCAGGATTTTTTTTTGTAGGGAGGCCAATTGTCATGAAGTTGTCACATCATCTTGTCTTGGTTTATGGTAATTATTAAAAAAAACTAAAGTAAAAAATTTACAAGAATTTTTTTCATTTTAATCTAGAAATCTTTAGAAAGGACTTTAGGTTCAAAATTCAATTAAAAGTCATATTCAATTGCGATCATATTTATCAAGCTAGAAATCCATTGAATGTATTAGGTTGTGTATCCTACAAACGTCAAATACAGCAAGCACAAAAAATTGAGATGAAATTTGAGATATAAGATGAAAATTTTATTTAATGAGGGAAGCACCCAACTACTTCAATTGTATATATTGATGACAGTCAGACAAGCAGATAATAGTGGAAACATCAAAGGCAGCAGTCCACCCTAAAAAGATTTTCAAAGGAATCACTCAAATCCTCTGCCATGGAAACCATGTAGTGAGTCCTAGGCTCAGGGCTTAAGTTTGTTGGTTTTCAGATTTTAAAATTTGAAAACTACAAGATCTTGAGATCACCAAAATACTAAAAGAAAAGTTATTAGATATCAGAACTCCTTAGATAAAGCCATGCAAAAAAAAAGGCAGAACCAAATCGTGCCTTTTAAGTTGAGAAATATTGGATTTTAATGTTCCTAAATTCTATAAGACTTTTAAAAATATGCAGATCGTAAAGTGGACGGTTTGTTATGAAAAATGAAAATTGAAAAGTCTCCAACTTCTATAGGAATTTGAGGTATGAGGATCTAAGATGGTTATCATAGAAAGTTTTTTTTAACATTCAACATTATTACCATGTGATATCCTAGCTGATGGGATTAGGTGAGGCATCGCACATGAGAGAGGACGTGGGGGTCAGGGTGGGGGCGGGGCCATAGAATCCCTGCAGTGTACGAAATATTTCCATTGATGGGGGCAGTCATGGCCCCGTCCCCACCCAAGTGAACCCCCAACCCTCCCTTCCCACCTCCCCATCCCCACCCCCACCCCTGCCCCCAGTGCCTACTGCCTACCTACTAACATGAGATTGATGTAGCAGTAAACTACCTCAATGTCTAATGAGCCTAAAACCAGAGGAGCTCCTTTTATGTGAATGTCCATACTCCATAGGAAGCACGACAAGCTCTTAGACATTGTTGCCCAAAGATCCAACAATGGAAGGAATAAAAGGAGAAAAACAGACATTTTGGACTTTGGAGCCTCCAGATGATAAAGATCACTTGAATGATCATGTATGGGAGCCTCCCTTTTGGTCTTCAGTTGTCCCTACTTCTGAAGAGTATTTGGTTTCACAAGCATTCTTTTCTTTCTTTTTTTTTTGATATCTATGATGGGAGAAATCCAGCCAAAATCTGGATGAAGCCAGGCCTCAAACTCAGGTCCTTGGTACCAATCCCAAAGACTTTATCAAATACGCTAGTTGGCACTGTCAGTTTCAGAAGCATTTTCATGAATCAAATCCCCCCCCCCCTCCCTTCCCTATACATAGATTTTCTCAAAGAAGAATATGGTTGGGGGAAAATGCCCTCTTATGGACGCCCAAAAGAGACATGCTTCCCTTAAGACACGAATATGTAAAGAAGAAATCTTTTCACCTACTGGATACTTCAGTTCCTAATCATCTGTTTAGTCTAAAAACTAAAGCTAACCATTCAAAATATCTTGTAATTTTCCAACTGTAGTCAAGTTTCTTTGGTGATACAAAAAATGTTTAATGCAAGACCAATGTCCTTACACCATCAACTCACAAAATCTGAAGAAGTTAAAAACTATATCATCTTAGTTCCTGCAAAGTACTTCACATACTACAAAATGGATAATAGAGGTTCAAACATTACCTTACAAAGATTATCATCACTCCCTGAATATATAAGATGGCCAGTGTCATCAGCAAATGTCACTGTGTTCACATCAGACTAAAAAGACAAAACAAAAGAATTGAATTTCAGTGATAACAGTCATTATTAGTCTCCTGCAAAATTGTGATATCCAAAACAAAATTGCTTGCATGCTCAGAAAGTGAAAGAAATCCACAGAACACGAGAAAAAGATATTGCCTCCAAGAAGAAACAGTTTATCACAGTTTTGTTATGAGCATTTGTGGATGTTGAAAAAGAGTGTAGTCATGTTACCGTGACATCAAATATAGGTGTCGACTGAAGTTCAACCTACCCATTCCTGAGTGGTTGAATATTGCCTCCAACAAAGAAGCAACCTATGTTGCATGTTTGGGTTATCATTTGAGCTCAAATTTCTCAAATTAATGTTCCCACCTAATCATTCTACTTGGGACTTGTTCAACCATTATGGGTCTAGATAACTCCAACATGCCATATTTTATCAATCAGTTTCACAATACATTACCTTTAATAGCATAAAAGTTCATTCAAAATCAGTTGGATTTGCCCCTTTTGCAGATAAAATCTAAATGGCATTTCACTCCTCTTTTTATCATATTCTGGTGGTTTTCCAGTGTTTTTAAGGGTCTTCCTGCTGGTTATCAGTTTTTTATTTGATGGCTAATAAATTACAATGCAAGTAACATAATCGTAAATATCAACTCGGTGGTCGCATTAGCCCAAATTCTAGCATCCATGGTCATCAGTTTAGATTTTTTGTGCATATTTGATGTTCATATCCTATGGACCAGGCCTAGTACCATGCTAATTGGATAGCCTTTCCAATTACTAATTAGGTCATTGGTCCTACTTGTGTTTGGCAACACTCAATCAATAATTACCAACCTGCTAGGTCGTCTTAGTTTGCTTAACCCATGTTTTCCTAGTGTCTTAAGGTTTATTCGTAATTTAGTCTTATCTTGTTCGTGTCTGATCTTGTTCTTTAATCATTATGTAGAGCCATTGATTTTTTTCCAATTTAAGATCTAATCTTTGAGAGCTTTCTAACCTTAAATCATCATCTTTCACCATTTAACCCATTATTTTGACTGCAATTTGCTATTCATCTGTGGGTCTCAAAATCCATCATGTTTTTGGCCTATTTATTGTCAGAAATTCAGATCGGTTGTCTTTAAGACCTCAATTGTTTCTGTTCTATTTTATTTAGAAATCTTCTTAGCTCAACCTTTATGCCTAAATAGTCTCTACATCATTACTTCAATCATTTTGCATAGTGGTTCTTACAGATTCATTATTACATATTAGACCTGCACCTAGACCATCAACAAAATTTCTGTCATGCTCTATCTTAAAGACTAGCTTCCTCTGCTTGTGCATTAAATCCTAAACATTGGCCCTCTCCGAACTAGCTTCATTGTCTTGATGTTTGACTTTCACCATCATGCTTATTGTTTGTTGGTTGATCATTTCACCTCAATAATATATTCTCTATGGCTCACCTACCCTATTAAGCAATTCTTGGGTCCATTTCTTACACATTTCAATTTAGTAATGCTTTTAACATAAGATTAACAATCCATGCTAGTATTTTTCGATGTTGATTGGCTTGATCAGCCAGCTTCTTTCATTGTCATCCAACTTCATCAGCACATGATTTTAGCCACCAGCTAATATTGCCAACCTCTTTGTGAATTCACGGTCCTCTTTGTGAATTCACCAACATTTAGGATGTCATTCATATGCAGCTTTCAGCTGTCAGCATGGCACTTGGGGGTCTCATGACCTAGCTGAATACTATTACAACTTTACAAGTCATTTCAAGAGTAACTTGTGCAGGGCCATGTTGCTTTCAGTGACATAACAACTGAGCTCGGGACCTAGTTTGTAATCAGCATTTCATTTGTGTTAGTTTGACTTACCAACTATTTTGGTGCTTTGCTATGCTCATGGCTGTTATTTCATAATTACCTGTCCTTGAGTGTCCTTTCTGCTCTCCTTAATAACTAAAACCAAAGCTACCAATTAAAGAACTTGTACTGTTGCTGCTATGCTACCTTCCAATTATTCCTCCTTTCCCATTGAAGAATTCACTATTTGTAGCACACGAGTTGCATACTTCTTGATGCAAACTATTTTTATATGTCTCGTGTTTTATAAAGTCTTTATGTATCAGCACTCCTTGTGAGAAGACATCCTCGTATAGCTTTAGAGTTTGTAGGAATGTGTTTCAGTCCAGACATAAACTAAAGTATCTCAGGCATTTCAATTATTCCAGCAACTTCAGTTTGATTTCAATGTTGGATCCAAAGTAATTTACAAACCACAACCCTTGGCCAACAGGAAAGTTCCGTAAGACCTGATTTTGCTCAGTAAGATGTTGGATACTCCATGAGATTTCAGGGGAGACAAACCATGACAAGGATCGGTACACCATTGGCATTTCTCATTTCAAACTCAGAGCAACCTCATCAACTCTGAACCAATTTGTTCTTCGCAAAATAAGTCAATGACTCATGTTAAGGACCAAAAAAACCATTTTCAGACATCAGCAGCACGTTTCTCAAAATTCTTTGAAACCAGATCAAGCCATGAAAACGTGGAACTTCCCTAGAATCTACACAAATAAGCCTTCATATCATCCAGGCATTTTTAAAGAGAAGAATAATCATGCTTTTCAAAAAGATTGCCACCCTTATGTCTTTCAAAAGAAGCCAAAGACAATTCTAGCCCTGCAATGTTTGATCTCTCTGAGAATACCTTCATGTTGCTTGAAAGTAGAATGAAAAACACCAAGCTTTCCATTACACAGCTATAGACACTTAAAAAACCAAACCTTCCATTACACAGCCATAGCCAATTAAAGCCCAAACTTATCTGAAATTTTTCTTGATTCTCTTAGCTCTCCTAATTGTCTAAAATGAGTATAAGGAACCAGGTTGACCTCTGATATTTAATTTGCTTTTGAAATGATTTCAAATGTCATTTACAATAGAACAACACAGTAGCAAATGCTAAGTAGTTTCAGCAAAAATGTTACCCATAACACAAGACATAGGATAAAACCAGCCTCTCTTTTAGGTTATCATCAGTCAAGATTTTATTTTTGATAGCTAACCAACACAAGACATTGACCTTCCCTAGAGCTTAGACTTCCAAATAGATTTGAAATCATCTCACTTAATTCCATCAATTTTGAAGCAGCAGGAAAAGGAAATAACAGTAAATTCACATGAGCATCTCTATCTCAATATAAATCAGCTTACTCAATAAGGACGATAGAATGAAGCAAATTCATCAGCTATGGATATTCTTCCAGCACATCCATAGTGAGAACTCCTCTGAAAGATAAATTACACTCATCGATAATTACTGGACTGAAACAGTGATACCACCAAACAACTTTTTTCACTTCCCATACCAAATACTCCAGGAATAAAGAATTCAGAATAAAATCAGCAAGCCTCTGTCAAAGGAGATGCTGCATGCAAAACTCTAATTTCCAGAACACCTCTCCACAAAGGAGAAGCCTCCGGCAGCAAATATAAAGAACCAAATGGGCTTCTTCTTCTAGAGTTAACAGAGCAAACCAGATTCTTCCACAAAAGTTTGTCTTCCTTTAGAAATCTCCACTTCCACTTACACAATAGTTCTCAAATAAGCTCTTGCAGAGCTTTTACTTCGAAACCATCCTGGCTCTTGGATTTAGAGACCAATCTTCAGTCTACTAAGTAGTGACACCCCATATTGGTGTAACACCCCAATATGCAAGATCTTAATAATGACTATTATATAGTTAATTTAGATACGTGATAACTTCTATAAATGTGTGTGCATACAGTCTATCGGGAAGTAAAGTGATTTATACAGTTTATCTTAGGAAGATATAGGAAATATCAAGGACTAAAACAAAACTGCTAATGAGATCTTAAAAATAAGTCAAGAGGAATTTTATGATTGGATTGTAAATCTTCTCATGATTTTAGCCATCTCACACTTGTAAAGAGAGCTGCCACCTCATGTTTCTTTAGCAGGTTACCACCTAATGCTAACAATCACTTCATGCTTGCTACAGATTGCCACCACATACTTGACTTGCCACCTCATGCTTTCTCTAGTAAGCTGCAACCTCCTACTTACTGCCATGTCATGCTTGTTACATCTCATGTTTACCCAGTGAACTGCCACCTCCTACTCAATGCCACTTCGTGCTAGTGATTCAATTGACAAATCCAGCTTATACTTACAAAAAACAGCCACCTAATCAATCTAAACTCCATGAAATCTCTTAAGGCAGTCATCATCCATGGACAGCACACGCACCCCTTTAAGTTCTGGATTTTAAAGATTCCATAATAAGTCACAGTAAAGCAAAGATTTAGCTATTCCCTTGCTGTAGAAAGGGAGAGAAACAAAACCTATTAGTCTATTTTACAACATCATCAGTTAACTCACATTCAAACTTTAAAAGGAAATCTGTAATTATATAATGATGTGCCAAATACAAGCATACCAAACTAAGAATAAAAGAACATCTGATACAGCAGAACAGACAACAAATATGTACCTCTTCTTACCATGAATAGTAGTATGTTATGTAAAAAAAAGGAACAAAGAATCAAGTGGACTTGAATGCATAGTATTCGAAGTAACACTTTAAGTTTAAAAATTGGTATCATTTACATCAAAATTTTATTTTAGTAATAAACATTTAAATTGTTAGAGCAAGTTATTATCATCCATCCATCCCTCACAAAAAAATCCAATGAAAGGAGCACTGTATAAGCTTAATGTAATTAAAAGAGTGAAATAAACATGTAGCCACATAAAATCTAGTTTGTCGCTCTTCTTACCAAGCAGAATTCTTATACACAAACAGAAAATGAGAAACAAGAGGGCTTGAGTGGGTAGTATTCAAAGTAACATTATAAGTTTGGACATTGGCACTATATGCATCAAAATTTTATCTTGGTAAAAAGTTATAGAAATGTTAAAACAAAATAATACCTTTCATTATCTAACATAAATGATCCAATGAAAGGAGCACCATATAGTTTACCAAAAAAGAAGCACTACATAAGTTAGATTTAATCAAAAGAGTGATATATGCATATAACGACATAAAGTTGGCCAGCAAAAATAACAAAATCACCATACCGAATGAGCTAGAATACGTGATGTCAGTTTATTTGCTTCAAGGTCATAAACATATATTGAATAATCATTGCTGCCAGCAACAAGCTCTCGACCATCAGATGAAAATTTTACAGAAAATATACTGAAGGAGTAGACCACATCATCATGCAAAGTGAAGTCCAGACCATCATGAATGTCCTACATGAGTATATTTACACTGTTCAGCCTGGTTTCATGGGTGATAGGGAAAAAACAATTACAGTTTGACAAAAGCATGCAGAGTAGGATTCTATCTTTTAGTAGGATCATACCTTTTCCCAAAGAACTATAGTAAGAACTAACACTTAAAGTAACCAAATATTAGAAACAAAATTATGAAACGGATAAATATTACTGGATGTAATTACTTATGCACCATCATAGCTAATTAGAAAAACTGTACATAAGTCTTTTTGTATATGTAAATACAGAGTATCTTAACAAGACAGAGGCAATGGGTGATTTGACTCTAATATTGACTTTTTCCCCAAGTACGAGGAGTTGCATTGCTGCAATTCCACAATATTTATTAATTTACCTGGTAGCATGACAACTTCGAAGAGCTACCAGGAGATCCAATGTCAATAATGTTGTTGATTTTACTGTCCGGATGTCTATCTTTGCAGCAGAAACCTCCCGTACAACATCTGTCAGAAATCAGAATTGTTGCAAGAAAGTGGTAACTTGTTTTCTGGTTTGCTGAGAAAATCTGTTAGCTCCGGATCTAACCCCAGAAAATGATTTTTAACCTTCCTGAAGAATATAGTTTCTGATTTTCAAATATAGCTGAAATCACCATCATATGCCCATACTTCTCTATGATGGTAATGGTGGTCCCATCATTTGGTCACTCTGCAGCTTCTGAAGTTACTACAATATGCTAAAGGTTCATCTGGACAACCTGTTGTGTCTCCAGAAGGTCCAGCACCTACCACTGTGTTTTAGTGGAGTATCTCTTTGCAAGCTTTCTGCTGTGCTTTGAGCCACCTAAATCTGAGAGATAAATGCTTTGATGCTGCTTCCTCCAGAATCCATCATACATTACTTATTACCATAAGACTAGTTCCCATCTATCATTTTTGTTTTCCAGTTATTTGGGCTTTAGTTTTCTCATATCTACCTTCATCTTTTGCTTAAACTTAATCTAGGAGAAATCCACTATGAATTAACTCTCCCATTATGGCACTTTTCGATCATGGAAGCCCAATCAGCCTATCCCCTATTTTATTATCATTGTGTTCTTTTTTCCCTTTCCTTTTGGCCCTTAGAGGTTTTCCTTCTGTAGTTGCATGCTATTTCTCCACTTTTCTTTGGTTTGGTTGTGGCTACCTCTTTGTCGCTCATCCTTTGGCTTCTTTAAGCTCTATGCTAGCTCAAATATCTTGGTTGAGACTTACTTAGTGTCTAACTCTTGGCCATCCACCTAATTGTCTCTTACATAGTATAGATTCATGGGTGTGATGTGATGCATAATACATCAATTGTAGCATCTTGTGCAATCTTCATATTATATTTTTTCTCTGTTTCTTTCAAGATTCGCCGTCTCGATACTGGACCCCGTACCGATGCCACACTAGCATAGTGTCCGTATGGTACAATATGGAATTTTTTTGGCATACCGAATGTCAGTACGCCATCCGTACTAGATTTCGATACCGATCCGGTACGGTACAGTAAGCCTCGTACTGCCCAACTTAGGCTAATACAGCGTACCTTGGTTTTCTTTGTTATACTCACTATTTGATGTCCATAACTTACAGCTACAAACATATGTTATCTTATGACCTAACATTATATGCTTGCATTATCAACATTTGATTTTTTTACATTAACATGGTTCCAAAGACTAGTACATTATTCAGGATCTTCATGTGAGAGCTTCAGAACAACATTAGCAGAGACAAGCAAAGCGTCTTCTAACAATAGAACTTCGTGCCTATTAACAATTGACTACTTCTATAGCATCAGTAGGATTCAACAACCAGACTTTCTCTAGCTATTGAAAGCTCTTTGACTTTTGGCAAAACTAATTGTGCTTGGTTAAATTTTTGGATGAGCTTTGAGGATGAAGTTTTGACTATGATAAGTTATACTTTTTGAGAGAAACAAAACCTTCCTTTATCAGCTTTTGGTTCTCCAAACCACCATTTTTTTTTATTTTCCTTATTCTACTACAATTCTACCTCAAACTCCACTTTTTACATACACACACTTACACAATACCTTATTATTCTTCTCTCAGTTTTCACTTTACTTTTTCCTTTTTTGCTTCTTTTGCAACATCACTCCTTGTTTCTTTTACCAATTGCATATATTACATTAGGATTTGCATGATTTTCTATAGTTTAGACCAGGTCAATTTGGGTTTGCTTGTGTCTATTCCATTTTCTGATGTCTACTCCCAAAATCCAACAGCCAGTTATTGACTTTTTTTCGATATTATGAGTTTTTTAATGCCCATTTCTCTAACATCCTATACTATATTTTTAGCCAGTCTCCCCTCTTTATTTTCTTTGAAGTCTCATGGCATTTGGACGTGTGCTTCTTTCTCCTTTCCAGTTTTGACTCATTATTTTGTTGATTCATGGTGATGACATTCAGCTTTTGAAGGTTGATGGGACACTTAATAAGCCTATTACTAGTCTTTGGTCAACATTTCTAGTGCATGTTATAGTTGGATAAGTGTGTTCACATGGATGAAATAGATCCACATGTGTTGCTAGAGATCTAAATGACAGGACGATTGTGCACGAGTGGGAATTTCCCTATTGTTTCTCCACTGTTCTTTGTCATATGTTTCCCACAGCTTTGCAACCTCCACTTTATAAATTGGACTACTTTAAGGGTAAGGTTCACCATGCCGGTACCGGAGCCTATATCGGTCACCAGCGGCATGGTTCGGCATGCCCCCGTGCTATTCCACGTCGGGCCCATACCAGCACAGTAAAGAGGGCGAGGAAAAGGGTGAACGAAAAAGAGAAAAAGAGAGAGGAGGGAAGAGAGAGGGAAGAGGGGCTCCGAAGGCTGCTGGAGGGCGCCGGAGGGCCCTAGATGGCTTGAGGAGGGGCTCCGCCGTCTGGACCCTTGTTTCGTTTGAAATAGGGGTATATCGGGGCTTTTTTTTAATTTAATTTTTTTAAAATAAAAAAGGAGCCCCAACGGACCCCTGTTTCTTTCCGAAGGGCGGAGCTCCTTCTCCAACAGCCTCCAGCGGCCCTTCCACCCTCTCCCTCCCTCTTTTCCTCTCTTTCCTTCTCCCTCTCTCCCTCCTACCGGCCTCTCGTTTTTAATGCTGGAACCGTCTTAGCCAACACGGTTTAGTACACCCCGAACTGAGCGGTTTGGGATGGCTCTGCATTTCTTGGTTGAATTTAAAAAGTGTAACTTTAGATACTATTCAATGTTAGAGTTGTTTCTTGAGATCTTTCTTTCAATTTTGTTTTAAATTTTTTCATTAGAATGTTTTTTACTCTCACTTTTTCTATAGAACATTGTCAGTGACAAAACCCTGTTTACAATTCCATTTGATGTATCTGCACTCGATATCACTTTGATTTTTGCAATTACTAATGCTAAGGTTATAGCATGTGAGTCCACTAGCATCCTTTCTCAGTCAGATTTTCCCCATGCTAATTTACAACTACCATGACCATCATTAACTTAATATCCTTCTAAGTACATCTGAGTAACCTAAGATATTTTGATGTTAGTTACCACATCCACATTACTCCTATGCACTTCTCCTTGATGAGCATGCACCTTTGACCTCCATTTAAGTTTTTCACTCACAATCATCCTCCAATTCATGCCTATGAGGATCCGTGTTGGCATGTGTTTAGTCCTACATAGGTTGAGGTTTGGGAGATCTTGGGTATATAAGTAGGGCCAAGGACCCCAATTAATAAACTTCTGGCTAGCCCATTTTGGGCGAGGTCATTGGTCATTACAATGCCTTTGTGCTGCTTCTTTTGTATGCAATGTTCCTGATTTAGATAAGTTTCCTTTAGATGTCATCATTCATAGCAAGCTTTCATTAACCCTTAATCAGTCACCTTTATTGAATCTTCTTGTTTTGTCCAAAGATTTTTCAAATTTCATTTCTATTAGCTAGTTTACGGACGTAATTGCATCTTCCCTTTGATGTCCCTTTTTTTTTCATGTAAGATACCTGGAATTTGACTTCTATTAACCTTCTTTCTCCTGTTCCACAATGCCTGATGAAACAATGTTTCAAAGCAAAAGTAGATGTATATTATTTTTTCCAAAGCTACTCTCTTATCTCTGCCTCTAATGTCAATTAGTTTAAAGCAATGCATCTCCTCTATGCTCTTGTTGGTCCCACTCCTTACCAATAGGATTTTCTCATGAACAAGTTCTTCCTCCAACACCTGCTAATTCTCAATTGGTGGGTTTCCATGTGCACTTGCCTTTGTGCTACCTCCTCCCTATGAGAATAGAAAGCTGGGCATGCATTAGGATTGTATTAAAAAGGTACACAGAGAGTAGTTTGCATTAAATAAGGTTTAAACTTTCATCGGAGAAAAATATTAATAAATGTTGCTTTTGTACAGTTGAACTCATGACAGATCAGAGAATATGCATGAGCTTTGAACTTGGATTTGGATATCAGTTTTATTTGACATTTGGCAAAAGTGATTACATATCTTCTTCTTTCCCATCAAAAAAAAAAAAAGAAGAAAAGATCACATATCTTCTGATAAATCACATCAAAGCTCTACTCTGTCAATCTTCCTGTAACGTATGTCATGACAGTTCCGTTTGTCCAGAAACTTTGCCATCTAGTTTCTAAATTCTTAATGATTCAAATCAATACAATATCTCTAACTAATTACAAAGAATAAAAAAAAATCAATATACTTACAGTAAGGACTTGTAGGCAGATCAATTTCAAGTTTAATCCAATATACTTACAGTAGCATCAGGTTTAGTAAATGAAGAAAATCAGAGGTAACCGTGTACTTCAGGAATATCTTTAAGATAAATAATGAACAGTTGCAGTCAGAGGAATGTTTACATATTAATTAAGAAATTTTCATCTTGTGGATAAATTCTGATAGGCCCCAAAAATTATATATGGAACATACAGTCACATTGGCATGTGATTCTGTTGTAGAAGTTCCCACGTTGACAATGTTGACAACAGGTGACATACTAGCATAAACCTGCAAGATTAAAAATGCAAACAAAATTATTGCAGCATGAAAATGAAATGCAACATCAAGAAAATAAAAAGATATGTACATCCAGTAACTATCCAAATTGAACTCGAAAGGATTAAGCTCTATAAGCGAGAATATCCAGGAAGAAACAACAGGAGTACCCATCCCTTACAGGTATTTTCCTCAGAAAATAATTTTACCACATCCTAACATGTCTATCGAGTTGGGCACCCAAATCAAAGAAGGTAATTGGCATACCTCAGGGTACCTTTATCAGACCACAGGCAGTAGACTCAAGGTTAGCAACTTCAACTCTCTCTTTGAGGATAATGCCAAAAATGCAGATTATAGAGATTGTAGACCCACTACATAGTGGGTCAACTTACCCTTATTTATTCAGTTTTTTCTGCTACCCCAATTTCTTATAATGGAAAATTGTTGCATCCAGCTCAAGATGATCGACAGTCTTGCCAAGCACAGAAGATGATTTCTCTGGGCCAACTCCTCCAAGAAGAGAGAGCTTCACCTTCTTCCTGGAAGGTTGTTTTTTTCCTAAGAAGTGCAAGGGGCATGGGGTGACCATGCTGCAGGATTAGAAATTGGATTTTTTTTCTTTTTCTTCTTTTGTCAAAGCAGTGGCTAAGGTGGTTCTCACCCTAGTGGACTCTGGTTTCCATTACGAGACATAAATATGAATTTAATGGGAACCAAAAATCACAAAAGTATCATTCTCTGATGTTCAGTGATCTGAAAATCCATTTGTAGTGGAGATATTCTGATAAAAGTCTAGTTCCAATGGTGCATAGGCAATGACCATCTTATTTGGTGTTACCCAACCCTTGGATCTCACCCATTTCACTTGTAGGGAACACCCTTCAATGCAACATTTTTGGCCTCCATCCTGATCTGCGGTCTCTAACTGACACGACCCTATTTCTGTATCAAAAGTATTTAAGCAGGAAAGCAGGGAAAATGGGAAATAGAAAAGAAAAGTGGAAAAGAAGGGATATTCAATCTCTTCAAGGGATCGGGACCTCAAAGAGAATTTAGCCCAGTTTCATTAAACTGATCATCTGTACCAGTGGCCTCTAGCGCACTACTCATTTAAATGCTTTATCATTACTTGTCCTATAAGAATTACAAAGAGTAAAATAAGAAAAATGAGGTAGCCAATCCCTCATGAATTTGGAACTCCCAACCTAATGCAACCAAAATTAGGATATGAAAATAGGAGATCTATCATTCCTTCCACCTTCAAAATGGCCTTGTTCTCAAGGTATCGACCATCTTTATCATCCAAACACTCTCCCGTGACAGTCTTGTGGATACAATTATCGCCATCACAGCAAAAGGATTATGGGCATTTCTTCACGATGAATCTTATAATATGATCCCCACTTACAAACCTTCCAACAAAGCCGTAGAAGTTTTGTAAACCTAAGCAAGTTCATCATTCAACCTAAGCAAGTTCATCATTCATCTCCTCATACTCAGGGAGTAAAGCTAGAACCACTGGGCCTTCAATCAACCCTTCTTTTTTTTTTGTTGGAGTACCATCATGAGATTCAAACCTTTTAGCTATGATATCTCTCCTAAAGAATCACCATTTTTGCATTGGATTACCACAACTGCACATGTGAAATTGTCTTATTGATCTATAGGATACTATAGCTTTAGTTTCCTTCTTAACAAGGTGTTCATTTAACAATAATGATCATTACTGAGCTGGTTAAGACTGATCCTTCCAAAGTTGTTCAGGGGTTTGAACAATTGTACCTTGAAAAGTCAACAAAAGAACCTCCTTAAATTGAACAAGCTTTTGATTAAACTTTACCTTGATCCTTTCATTGCTTCTAGCATCAAGTTGTAATTCTGAATTACGTATAGTTCATAAAAGCCATGGTGTAGGACTCGAGATGCACACAGGATAACCGTTATCAATAACAGGTTGTAAATCCTAGCAGGACGGGAGCGTCTTGGCTGTGTCACTCATTTCTGTGAGAAAACAGGAACTAGGATGGGGGCGACACTCTAAAATCCATCCATGTGAGGAAAGAAGAAGAAACTAGAAAGTAAAAAGAAAGAGGAAGAAAAAGAAAGAAATGAAAGAAGAAAGGGAGAAAGACGAAGGTTACCTACTAGGATGCTCGACCGGGACAATCGCTAGGATGAGATAGGACTGTAAGGGATCCCGTTCTATGGAGAAACTGGGATGCCACCATTCCACAAGATCTAAAACCTTGATCAATGGTATCTTGAGCAGAAAAAAGAGAATACATGACAAAAGTGGGAAAGAAGATATATCCAATATCTTCACGGGGATCAAGACTCTAAGCTGGTATCTTTGATCTGATTGCATGGATCTTTGGCCTCCAAAGCACCGCATATACTTTTCCTACAAGAACTAGAAAAGTAAACAGAAACATGAGGCAGCCAATCCCTAATAGATTTGGGCTCCTCCTGAACTTAACTCCTAACTCAAAGCAACCTAAATTAGAACAAGTAAATAAGAATATTGATATGAATACTAATAAATTCCAGATTCTATTACCCAAGAAAATTGGTGACTAAATCCTTCAGATTCCAATCTCCATCCAACATAGGTTTGATTGAGTTTGTTGGGTTTCCAACCATCTACCCATTAAAGGCCTCGCGGGTACCTAATTTCATAAATGCTTGCAAAAGAGACACTCATTATCTATCAGCACCACTTTGATCAGGACAATAAAGATACCTCACCAGGTAAAACTTTTAACTTATGATGGAATAGGATCCCTAGCAAACAATATCCTTGAACCCACAGGCTGCTGTCAACAAAAACTTGTAACGTTTGCCCTTGAGTCACTGAAGACACTGCCCTACAGCATCGGCAACTCAAACATCAGCACCTTTGTTAGCTGCCCGTGAAATTCCATTCAACATCTGCTTCAAGATTTTATGAGACCTTC
Organism: Phoenix roebelenii; assembly: GCA_025769935.1. Classification (NCBI taxonomy): domain Eukaryota; kingdom Viridiplantae; phylum Streptophyta; class Magnoliopsida; order Arecales; family Arecaceae; genus Phoenix; species Phoenix roebelenii. The sequence goes on from JAOXJJ010000195.1 coordinate 577,875, forward strand.
TTGTCAGGTGAAAGTAAGGCCTTCCTTTGCTACCTTGGTTGAAGATATGGGAGTTTAAGAATCCCAATGTCCTGCTACAGCGGCAAACCCTCCTAGACACCATGATCCCCCAGGGAGATCTATTCGAAAACATTTTTTTTCAGATCCTCGACGAAGTTCCAGCCAATTGTCTTTTTTGACATATGGGCATATAGAGCAACTTTCCCACCATGCCGAGATTCCCTTGCTTTTTAATGGTTGCTCTCAACCCTCGACATCTAAAATCAGCTTGAATAAACATTTTCACACCTCAAACTTAACCAGCATTGGCTTCAATACAAAAAACCAGGGGCAAGGGCATTACGATTTGAGCTCAGCATTTAGCATATCAGCATTATCCAACTGTCTAGCTGATGGCTCCATCAGCCATCAGCTAGACAAGGGCATTACGATTTGAGCTCAGCATTTAGCATATCAGCATATCCAACTGTCTAGCTGATGGCTCCATCAGCCAT
>JAOXJJ010000195.1:587898-602808 GCA_025769935.1 Phoenix roebelenii
TCACCTCCGGGTCAAATTTCCAAAAACACACTCCATAGTTCATAAAATAGAGAGAGAGAGAGAGAGAGAGAGAGAGAGAGAGAGAGAGAGAGAGGAGGCATTGAACCTTTTTTATTCTAAAGCATGGATGGCCAGCTAACCATTTGTCAAGAAATGGTCCGAGAAATCAAACAAATGGCAAGGCTTCCAAGTCCCCATCACGCCTAGCTGTGGATGGCATCTAATGCATTGACAAGAACACTATCATAAATTCCAAAGGGTTAGTGAATTTTGTGAGAACCAGGCATATATTTAGTCTCACATTAGTTATTTGCTGGATAGATTTTCGGTACTAATACGGGATCAAAGAATCCAAATAATACTTTTCGACTAATTTTTTTAAGAAAAGTTCTAGTTGTGATAAATGGTATCAAAACGAACTCGGCCCATAGCCAATAAAACTAAAGAGCACTGCAGCACGGATTCATGGAGGCTGATCACGGACCGATCGTGGTTCTTGTGATAGATTTGAATAAATTTGAACCCTTAACATAATGATCCGTGCAGACGTATATTTAGTCCCACATTGTTATCCGTTAGGTAGATAATATCTTTTGGTTAGTCCACGCCCGTGTGTTTCGAGAAGAGCTCCTCCGCTCAAGCTGCTAAGAAGTGGACCAACCGAAATCCAAATGCTCCCGTTGGAAACTATAAAAGGAAAACGAGGGAGAATTTCATTGGATGTAACAACTTCTTGTTCTTCCTCCTTTCCGGTCAGTGTTAACTGTTTTGTTTAATTCTTTCATGGTTAACTTTTATCATGAAGTATAGCCAAATCCAAACCAAACCTATCCATCTAAAACAAGACCTCCAACAGAAGGCTTGCTTGAGGTTTGCAGATGCGCCCATTACACACAAAAATGAGACCAATTTCCCATAGAGCTTACCTAATAACATACCAGTTCATCTACATAAATAGGCCTTGTTAGGATCTGATCAAAATAAAAAACATCTCATACTCCAGCATCATCTTAAACCAACAACCAATGCATTGAGGCTGCAACCCAACCCATCAACACACAAAATAAACAGAAAAAGAAAAAGAAAACGGACGTTGAGGCTGCAAGCACCAGTAGTATCAATGGACTTTTTAACCAGCAGAACCACAAATTAGAACAAAAAAATGGAATGCGTTAATCAAAAAATGAGACAACACAATCATACCAATAAATAGGAATTCGATGCCATGGATGAATCCACATAGTTTCATTTCCATAATCAGTATATTGAAGACAATGTCAACATTGACAAGAAAAATTAGGCATCTTTATATTACTAGAATCCTAGAGGGTATAACATATATAATTCGCAATAACTTCATGGAGTGTTCACCATGTTTCTGTAATTAATACTTTACAACATTAGCTAGCTACCCAATTCATTCTCACCAAACTTTAACCACATTCAGGATCTGCTCCAGCTTCCTAAACTTTATGCACGGTATCGAACAGATGCTGCTGCTGCAGAGACAGTCAGCCAGAGGAAGACAGTCCCGTGATTCTTCCTCGGACCGAAGACCTATTGTTTCCGGACCATCTTCCAACCTCACCATATTTGTAGAATTGGATCAGGAACCACTGAAGACTGTAAGTATAAAACTCAAAAGTAGCACTTCTTTCACAAACCAAGTGTGATTCAGAATTCAGACAACAGTTTTGTGAGCTTCTCCTCATCATCAAATGCAAGCAACTCTTGTCCACCCACAAAACCAAAATAAAACCAAACAGCTCCTAGCAAAAACCATGACTTCTTTGGATTCATGTGCATGCCTTGGAAACAGGACCAAAATCATTACCCACAGTAAGAAAGCAGCAGAAGCAGCAGCAGAGATAGCATGAGTCTCATAAGCAGCACTGCATCACCACCCATCGTACTTCATAGAACTAAAGAATCCCTGAGCAATAAAAGTCAAGCTTCTTATATATATAGATCGATGCATTTGTGGGTAAGGTATGAAGAGCTTTGTATTTACTAACAGTTAGAACTGACAAAGTTTTTTATCTCCTCCATTGCTTCGTGGAAATGGTCTGTGTTAGGCAAGAAGTAGAACCCAACAGTGGCCTGATCGCGATAGACAAGCTTCACATCATGGCCAGCCTTCTTGAGCCCTTCAGCATAAGCCAGCTGCCAATCCTGGGTAAGATCCAGCCCTCCCACTATCACAAGGCTTTTTGTGAATGGAAGCTCTTCGAGCTTCATTCCATTGGGACCAAATGGGTTGCAAGCAGCGTGGTCTCTATCTGCCCCCTCAGGGAGGAATGCTTTCCAATACCAGTCCCTGTCCTGAACCGTGACAAAGTACTTCCCATCCAATCTCTTCTCCGTCTCGGTTCGCCGGTTTCCACCAAACATGGGGTTAAGGAGAATGTTTCCACAGACATCAATTCCTGACTCAGCAGCCCTCGCAGCAACATGGTGCGCGATGTTCCCACCAGAGCTATCCCCCGAGAGGAAAACCCGGAGCTTGGCATCCTTACCGCTGTGGAGCCAAGGCTTAGTGGAGGCCCATTTGAGGGCAGTCCATCCATCATCATAGGCACAGGGGTACCGGTGCTCCGGTGATCGGCGGTAGTTTACAGATATAACAACTGCATTGCAGAGTGAGACAAAGCGGCGGCAGAGTGAATCATAGATGGCAGTATCGAAGGATGAATGGGCGAAGCTGCCGCCATGGAAGAAGATCATCACAGGGAAAGGGTCGGGGGATGGCGGGGATTGGAGGTCAGCATAAAGGGATGGTCTGGGGGAGTCAGAGGGGGCAGCTCGGTAGATACGGACAAGAAGGTTGGTTGGGGGATCGATAAGGAGATCGAAGGAGAGTACACCATTGGCAGGGAAGACATTGGCAGGGACCCTGCGGTCGAGGAATTCAGCAAGGTGGCGGTTGAAGGTGCCGTCGGGGCGGCGGAGCATGTTGTAGGCCAGCTTGAAGTTGGATATGAGGACCCATGTGTTGAGGGGAACCGCCATCTGTAAGCACAAAGAGTGAAAACCCCAAAACAAGCAAGAGATTAGGAGGCCTTGGGGTTACTTCTTAATTCTTCTATCTGTAAAGGAATTGAAGGAGAATATCACATGGAATCAAAATTCAAACTTTTATCTCTAATACTTTGGAATTTAAGAAAGAGATAAAGACAACATCGAGTTTGAAAGGGTTTTCTGTCTTTGCTTCTGTTTTTTGTCTTCTTTTTTCCTTCTATGGAGGGAACGGGAAAGAATGTAGATAAACATTTAAATTTTCTCGGTTAGGTGACAATCCATGAGAAATTGCGGGCTTCCTTTTCATTGTATGATTAGATGCTTGACAATTAAGAAAACAATCAAAAAAAAAGAAGAAGCAGAAACCCTAGACGGCAAAACAATACAAACCCCGATTATTATGAGATTAATTGGGTTACAAGGATTCACAATAAACACCGTAAATCATAGCAAATCTCAAAACCAGAAGATCTGAAGTTTCGCTAAGAAGCATCCCACAAAATCCAAAAACACAAAAAGATCGAATTTTTAGCTTCAATTTCGCAACAAGAAAGGGAATAAGTTCAGGGAGAGAGAGTCCATACCTTGGATTCGTTAGCGTTAACCTCATTGCTTCCAGCCATGGCGAAATAATACTCAAATAGAGCTAGAAGAGGAGGAATAAAGAGGAGAAGAGCCGCAAAAATCAAAGAAAGCTGTCTCCTTTCTCATGACATGGGCTCTAGAGATAGAAATCCCAGCACATCTCTCTCTATCTCAGCTGAAATCCTCTTCTTCATCTAATCCCCTTCGCTTCCTTCGATCTCCAGGACAAATCTCGCGGAAAGGAGTGGCTTTTAAGGATCTTAGCACGGAGGGAAAGAGAGAGGAACTCAGGGGAAGCGAGCGAGAAAGAGAGATAAAAGACGATGGCAGGGAGACATGGAAGAGGGGCATAGAAGAAGGATAAGAAGAAGAAGAGGAAGAGGGGGGAGAGGAGCACGCGAGGCAAGAGGCCACGGGGAGGAGGAGAGGAGTCAAATGCAAACCGACAGAGAAATTGGGTAGAGAGAGAGAGAAGGAACGGGGGGGAGACGAAGGAGACGACAAAACGGGCGGCACAAAGATAACCCGGGGGTGGGATCCACCCACCCTTCTTCTCCCCGTGGTTTAGTGTCTCAATCAATCTCTCTTTACTTTTGTGGTTTATGCATGCAGACACTGAAAACTTATCTATTTCCATGTAGATCCCTATAATCTTCAAGATTTCAATTATAAAAATAATTTATCCCTACCTAGATCCTATAATAATAGCAGCCTCTTTTCAACTTGTGAAGTAGTATAAATTGTAAAATTGAGCATGAAGCTCTCCTATGAAATAGTATATATTATAGATTAATTACTAAAGAAAGATGATAATAGTCTTTTTTTTTTTTCTCATGAATAACATTACTTGAGCGGGTTTGTTTATTGCCTTCTTGTTTATTGTTTAATACTTTCTCTACGTATCTTCCTCTTGTTTTAATAGTAAACACAACTACTGGCTTTCTTGGTCCACGTCCTTATTATATGGCAAAATGGTGTGCAAGTTGTTAAAATTTAAGATGATTTTACACTGAACAAATATTTAGAATATATCTTTATTATATGTTTTTAATTATAAGGATAAGTTTGCATCAACGCAAGTGATTATTTGAAGTATTATTATGATATATAAAAATAACATGTTATGGACAAATATATTGAAATTAGCGGATTTATATGCAAATTTTTTTATTTTTTGGTTTACTAATAAGAGAAAGTTAAACACTTCGATGTAAATCCCATGAAAAGCTTATCTAATAGCTATAGTATGTAACTTGCTTATCTTTTGATGCTTACATACAAGACCTAAAATGCTTCTCTACTATTAGAAACTCCCATTTAGAAGATTTCATGAAAGAAAATAATATCAATGTTCTTCTTTAATAGCTATGTCTTTTTACAAATGATAGGATTTGCTTGTTGTCAGCTCTATATAGGTATTGATAATTCCTATGTTAAATTGAATAAGAGGTATTTTGATAATATATGTCTCAGCAATTAACTTTATTTAATATAATTTGACTATGATTTGTGGTATAAGACTTGAAGCAAATGGTCGAATTTATATATGTTCCTTGACTTTAATGTGGCTGCAATCTACCAAGTGTATCACATTTTAAGGAAAAAAAGCTAGAATTTATATTATCCACTCTCATATGTTGAAGTTTCTAATCTCAAATGTTATTTGTTCATGGAATCAAAAGCATCCATTCAATCATATTCTGGTTTCTAGTGTTACTTACATGAATCACATGAGCCCAAAGCTACCTTCTTGGATTATGAGAATATAAAAGATTTTGTTATAATACTGAATTTTATGTTGATTTATATACAAAAATTATAGTAATATTTGGAAAATGTATAAAGGACAAGAAGCTTAAGATCATGGAGGAAGTATAAGTCTCCAATTGATACACTATTCTTTCATGTCAAAATATTTAACTTCAAATATTACTTCATTACAAAATCATAAAAATATATTTAGCAATACTTCTCCTTAATTTGTAGTGTAAGTTATCACATGAGGGTGCTAATTGGTTTGATTGGTAAAGTCATCGGATGCTAAATATTAGCAACCTAGATTCAAATTTTGTTATTATTCTTTCTTTGAAAGAATTTCCTCTCATTTTAATTCTAAAACGTGAAAAAGAAATGAACAAATGGATCATGTATGCTAAATGCTAAGTTCTAAGAGTTAGGGATGTTGTGGAATAGGCGTATTTCACAAAATATGTATATTTTGGCATTTGATTGAAGGAATAAGTACTGAAAATAAATACAGAGAATAAGGTAGATTTAATATGCATTGAACTTCACACTTTTTGAGTATTTATAGAGTAGATTAGGATAAAAAGGTAAGTGAAGGAAATAGGAGCAAAACCTATTCCGCCAATAAATCTATTACACCAATTTAATTGAATAGACTTATACCGTATAGGCCTACTTATACCCCAATACAATACAAGGTTCTATTCCATCGTTTTGGTATTTGGTGCCGGGATATCCTTCAATCCCTAACTAAACACAACAAAGATATGGTTCATGCAGTACCAAAATTGACAGGGAGTTACATGCAAAGCTTTGAAAAATTGGGGAGGAAAGGAGCAGAAGTGGGGAGGAGACGAAGCCACGAAGGTTTCCTGCGTGAAGGCGACGCGGGCGCCCAACGCGACAAAAGAAAGGCGCCTCTTTGTTTGACAAAGGGGACGTTTCCATGCCTTTTTTTTTCTTGCCAACGGATAAAATTATATGCTGAACTAAAATGCTCTCCTCATCATCTTTGGCTTTGTCTCTTAGTGGGGGGAATGCTTCTCCTCTTTGGCAACGTGACTACCTTCATTTCCACTTACACAACCTATGGTCTCCATACATCCACCCATTCACCCTTCTCACTCATCTCCATTAAATATGGGATGGATCAAAAGCACTAGGGCAAGTAAAGCAATTATTATATCAATGAGTGGGGCTCTCCATATGGTGAGTTTTAATTGGTTGTATATTGTATTATGGAGTAGATGTGCTCAATGTCTACAAACTTTGTGTTATAACCAATGTCAACAATATGGTTATGGCTGTGGGTAAGTTAAGTATCTTCATGACAACACTTGGTGACTTGCAGGTGGCAATGACTATAGGTAGTTTATAAACCTGTAAAATGGTATAGGATTGGTGTTACTTTCTTTATTTTACCCTTTTCATATCGAAAAATTGGCTCCTAAATTTAATCATTATTGCCTACAGTGTGTATATATCTAATTGAATCTGGCTTATTATAGCATCGATGCATCGATCAAAATTCTTTTGAATTTGATATTTTTGATGTTATGCATCAACTAACTCGGTGCTTATTATAGCATTGATGCATCAATCAAAACAAATCAGTAAGTTCGAGCAATCAAATCAGATCCAAAATTATTAAAAAAATCAAAGTAAGGCCTAGACCCTAATGAGCCTCATTGTATAGAACGGTAGGTAGCACACAATAAAGTAACCTTCGAGTTTCTGGCAAAAGTGTCAAATAATCCCCTTGTGTAGAAGCATTCATTTGTTAGTCATATAGGTTGGGCCAAACACATCATGCAGCCACCATAATGAGAATTTATTAATTATCCTTATATAATGGACATAAGAAAGATGAGTTAGCCATATGACAATGTATGAATTTATCTGGCTGTTTGTAATTGAAGTGGGTCATAAGAGTATGATTTATGATGATCAGATCAGTGATGTTTTACTGAAGCAGAAAATTTTTGCATGGAAAATTCATGAGTCATCATGAATGATCCAGGTTATATGAGTTATAATACACGAGATGTATATGCTCTTTTTTTTTTTTGTGAAGCAGATGGGCTTGCAACTCATATATAGCGAGTGTCATACATCTAGTAAAGCCAAAATACAGGCTATCTTAAAGCACTAAAAATAGTAAATAATGATGAGCCATATGCATGTAGTGCTACCCAATCAACTGTTCTATTTTTTCTCTCAGAATATATGAGATGCCTGAAAGCGAGACAGCTGCCAAGACATACATCAAATATCAAGGAGCAATGTCTGGATGCACCACTATTGCTACATGAGTTTGACATCTAATAGAGCCATGCTTGGTTTCCTTTTGTTATAAAGAAGAACCAAATATCACATTCAACTTGGAAGCAAAGTCTTCATTAAACCTTTGTAGTTTCAACTCGCTTTGACATGAAATGGTGCCATATCATGTCAATCCACTTGCAATGGAGATAAGAGTGTCGAAAATTTCTAAGAGCCTTATACTGTAGGTTGTTCTACCCAATCTTAGATTTGATATAAATCTCATTAAGGTATGTGAGATGGTGCATCAAAGCTAAATCAATTGCACAATATTGGAGAGACTCGGTTCTAACAAAAATATATCAAATTGCTGAGTTAGGCGCACATTTTCGTTTCCCCTTGAATATCTCTCTCCACACCATTATTCGAATCACATTCTCTTTCTTCAATCACTAATGACATTTTGGAAGCATGTACTCTTGTTAAATTGCGGTTCCCAAGTTTCAAACAATTAAGCCTCTGTGGAGTTTTCCTTTTCTCTAGATAGATAAAAGAGTAGAAATTAAATGGACAGATCACAACCTTACCATGCCTCTTGCATGCACTGCATGCATCTGGATCCAATGCAGTGTTAAGGAAAGCAAGAGATAAAAAGAAAGTGTACTCAAAAGTTAAGAGTTTCTTTATTAGTTCTAATAACATTGCACATTAAGGTTCTAGAAATATCACTAGTTATCTAATTAGAGATAGAAAATTGGAGCATTTTCGAAGTAAGAATTTTTTTTTGATATGTTGATCAATATAAAGCAACCTAAACAATAAGAAATATCTAGTTTCGGTACGAGCAAAAATGGTGTATTTCCATGCAAAGTAGTTCTAGAAAAAAAAATCTTGAGATACAGAGAGTATCTTGTTTTGTTTTGTTTTTTTTTTTTTGTTGAATATACAGTCTTGATATGAATACATCCAATAAATTCAGAAAGCAACAAATTTCAGAGTGCTCTACGTAGCTCTCCTTCTCCAACTCATAGAATATCTCCGAAATGACTAGCGGCTTCACGTAGAGTATCTTGTGAGAAACTAGGCTTGTATAAATACTTTTTACAGGGCCATCCTCACCATTTATTTAGTGCAGTCCATGTTCCACACTGTTTATATTGTTCTCATATTTATCCAGATGAAACATAAGTGACCATGGGGACCATTGGATTAGTCAACGAATCAGACAATCTCAATGCGTGGAAGCACCCACTGAATGGACGGCAGACGAGGTCTCTAATAGTAGTTCTGAATGGACAGCAGAGGAGGCCTCTAATGGTAGGTGGTGGGTGGTGATACTGTAGGAGACGAAAGGGTGAAGACAAGCGCGGCACGCCGTATCTATTCCAAGATATACTCCCTTCCAAACCACCAAACCGTGGGCGATGCTACCGAAAGAGGTCGATCTCTTGGGAAGGGAGCGAGGGAGATTCTCGCACTCACCACTCGAAACGTGTCATCATACCACTCTTCCCTCGTTCTCCCTCTTTCAACAAGCTGACCCCATGTCATGTGACAACTTAAACTAATGATGATTGAATTGATAAGCCAGGGTTGGTTTGCTATCATTTCCACCTGCATCATTGTCCAACGGGCTTGTTCAAAGTTTAAAATAAAGAAAAATGAGTCCAGTTCAAGCCACATTTTAAGACTAAGATCATGAAGTTTGAGAGCTATATATGAGGATATATATATTTAATTTTATATCTATTATGTACTAGATAGATTTTGGATGTTTATATAAGGTTAATAAATTCAAATAACATATTTTGACTAAGATTATAGAGTTCGGATCACTAGAGAGGACTATATACGAGGATATACATACTTAATCCTATACCTATTATGTACTATATATAGATTTTAGATATTTATATAAGACCAAGAAATATAAATAATACATTCCGACTAGTTTTTTTGGATGAGATTCTTCTTACAAATAGTATCAAAGTCAGATTCGGTCTATAACTTATATGGACAAGGAGATACTGCAGCACTGGTGCATGAAAACTGACCACAAGATGATTGTCGTGCTTGTGATTAGATTTGAATGGATTTAAGCTCTTAGCCGGATAAAAACGCTAGAGGTTAAATTGGGGAAGTGTGTGAAAATTTCATACATGCGTGTGTTTAGTCCTACATCAGCTACTTATTGAATAGATCTTGGATATTTATACAGAGCCGAAGAATTCAAATAAAATCTTTTGACTAGTCTTTTTGTGTGAGATTCTGGATTGTTACGGTATACAATTCTAAATAATTATCATATCATTCATTCATGAAGATAGACGGGAGACAAACATGGTCTAGTATAAGGCATTCAAAACATAATGTTTATGGCATGCTATGCTATATTCTATTTGATAGCCGTCAGTCTTCATGATAGAATAATATGGCAATTGTTTAGTACTGTACAACTCTCTGCAGTGCAAAACTCATGCTACAAAGGATCGGAACTCAAGACCATCAACTAGTCATGCTTATCCAACTGCAGGCTCACAGATATCAAAAGAAGCTAACGCATGCCACCAAGGTAGTAGCCTGGTGGTAAGGGGGCGATAATTCCGCCCAAGTTGCTCAGGTTCAAAATACGCGGGCATCGATTAAATTAGGGGACCGGATGCCCAATGCCTGGCTGGCTTGTTGGCGGTTATGCTTTCCTTCCACTTGTACCAAGGTAGCGCTAGGGGACGTACCCGCATATGAGGCAGTGAGCCCATAGGTCGGGAAATGCACGCGAAACCTGCGACCTGTATCGAATATTTTCTGGTGGAAGGGGGGCTCAGTAATGGGGCTGCTACGTGGGTGGGCTGGTCCCTCCTCCTCCCCTCCTATTCATTTACCAAAAAAAAAAAAAAAAAGAAGCTAACGCATTCGAGAATCAGCTCATTTATGTGGCGACATGGCTCGAGCTCATTGCGATCGAGTACCAATTTCTTTTGATCGTGAACCAATCCAAAGCTAGTGTAAACGCTTGTTTACAGCCCTCATGAGTTGGGAGAGCGATTGAGGAACGAACTGGTTTTCACTAACTCAAATGGACTGTTTGTCCAACTCCTCACGGGTATATGCATCATTGCATCAAAGAAAAGTTTGTAGTGAAATCCTTCCAACGTTATTCTGTCTCATTGGATGACCCTTTCCAATTTCCAATCACTTTCCGGCAGCGTAAGCCAACCTGCAGAGACATACTTTATAGCATGTGGACCAGAAATTCTCTGAAACCGGCCGAGACCGGTCAATTCAATCAGGTCGGACCCGAACTTTTGGCCTGTTGGTCATGTCAAGTGACGGCCCTGCAACAACTTGCCATCGAGCCAAAATGGCCGCCTTATGACGAGGATGGTCATGCTGTCATATTGGACAAGTTGAATGAATCCGTAGCATATGGAATTTCAAATAAGAACACTTGATCTTGGTCTTCGAACAAGTGATCTTGTCGGCGAGAATATTTAAAGCGTGTTTGGTCGAAGGAATTGAATTTTGGAATAAAAACAAAAATAAATGACTTCCGTTCCAACGTTTGATTGGAAGGATTTCGATTTCAGACAATGAACATATCTTAATTCTTTAAAATTTAACCTATGGTGCTTTTTGATATTTATATTTTATTTTGATTCTAATTTAATCTATGCTACGTGATGTAAGATCTCTTTAAATCCAAGTTCTCATATCATTCTTTTTCATTATATATATTGGTACAAAGGAGCACCTAAAAACGAAGAAAATGCACTCTATAAGCATCGGTTCTGAGTGTGTTAATGCTGCCTAAGGAGATATTCCCTTCATGTGATTTAGTCACCAGCCAATCCGCAGCCTAATTGCCTTCTCTATAAGAATGGGTTCCTTTGACGGCCCAAATGGATGATCTCATCGAGAGAATATCCTTGAAAAGAAGATTAGCATTAACTCTACGAGCACTAGGATCATTAATCCAATAAATAACTATTAGTGGGTCCACTTCAAGCCAGACATAGTTACAAATATTATATGCCATATCAGCCCAAATCGGACGATATGAAATATACCGTAATATTTCGATTCGGTACCAGTATCCAGTACGGATAGCATACTGACATTCGGTATACCAAAAAAATTTGTATCGTACCATATTGATACTATACTAATGTAGCACCGGTACGGCATTCGGTATCAAGATGACGAACTTTAGTTACAAGCAAGTGTTTCCATATTGACAAGCTGGTCAATCACTCAAACAGTAGCTTTTACCAAAGGAGATTAGTTACGGGCAAAATCTCGAGTGCATGTTGTTCCATGCTAGAAGAGGAAATCAGAATGAATCACATTTAAGGTAGCCTTGAAGAAAGCTTTTGATTGGTTAAGTTTGGACTATCTGCGAGCAGTATTGAAGGCAGGGTTCCCACAGTTATGGATCAATCGGATCAAAAACATTCTATTCACAGGTAAAGTTGCAATCAATATAAATAGAGCAATTGGAAATTGAATTCATTGTAATTGATATATTCATCAGGGAGAACCCGGCTCCCTTCCTTTCCATCTTGGGAGTGGAACCACACTGTATTTTAAATAAAGCAAGCAATGCTAACTTGATTAAAGGTCTTGGTAATGTTTGGATTCAAGGAGGTATTAAGCTGTTACAATATGCTGATGACGCTTTAATTTTCTCCTGATGTGTTTCGAGTTGGTCTGTGAACTATCAACCAACTTTCAAATATCAATACCTCTCAAATACCTTGAATAAACATTGGGAGAAAAAAGACTACAGGCAGCTTCATGCTCCAGCTATTTGAGCTGTAAACTATAAGAGCTGCCTCTCAAATACCTCAATTTTCCACTCTTTTTAAGCCAACAGAGCAAAATGAATGGCTCCCTCTGATTTCAAGAATAAAGAGGAGACATGGAAGAGAGTTAGCTTCAAGTTGGGCAATGGCAGGAAGATCAATTTCTAGGAAAAAAAAGTTTGCCAGATAATTCACTCCTTTGTCATACTTCTCCAACCTATATCAATGCAAGAAGAAAAAAAAGTGTAATAATTGCATCGCAATGGAGTAGAAGACATTCATATTGGTAGATTAATGTAACAAGACCTCAAAGTTGGAAGTGTGATAATGACATGGGGAAGTTGCTTGAGAGGCTACCCAGTATCAGGATAATCTCTGGGGCAAGAAACTTTGTGGAATGCCAATGCTGCTTAGAGTTTCTCAACTACTTCATTTTATAAATTTCTATGGAAGCTGTCAATCCTGCAAAAGATCAAAATATTTCTTTGGTTATGTCATGAAAATTGTGTAAACATAAGGGAAAATTTGAAAAGGAAGACTAGGAAAGACTTCAGAGGATGTTCTATGTTTGGAGATTTCATTGAATCTATGGATCATTTATTTCTTAGCTGTCGTTTGATCAAATTTATATGTCTCGAAAATTATTTCTTAGCTGTCGTTTCTCAACATGAATAAAACCTTTTGGTTGGATTAATTTTGAAATTAAGTTTTTGTGCTAGCCAACATGCTTAAAACTACCATGATTCTAGTAATATTTTGGTGGCATGTGTATAACTCATGCAAATATGCTACTACTTTTTATCTTAAACATTATTTTATTCTTAAAGTGAGATAACTATATAAGAATGAAGTATATGTTGAAAAAACGTGGTATTACTTGTTGACATCCAACTTATAAATATAAAAGTTTAATGCCAAATGTAAAAATTTGGTATAATGTCACCTAGTTCTGTGAAGTCTAATTATTTTTAGATGGCAAGCACAGAGGAGGGATGGGAGAGGAGAATTTGTTGATTTCCCAGAAGGTAGACATACTGAGCAAACTGATGGGGGTCATGCCCAGTTTGCAGGGACTTAATTGGGGTATTGAGAATGTCTTAGGTATTGATACCACATTGATCCAATCTGAGATGCTTGGCATGAGCCATGTTGGATCAAATTCTCAATCCTTGGATGGATGCCAAATCTACCGGCATGTAGCCTCTTGGCATTAAACAATTAGATTTTGATGATATGCGAAGGTTATAATTCTATACATAAAGGGTTTCAATTGGTTCAACCGGAAAGATTGCTTATTATTATCATCAATGACTTAGAGAAATTATATCCTACACCAGGTGCATCATATCAATGATGTACCATGCCAACTAGTTTTCTCATTTCTGTAGGCTCCATTTATTATACGGCTCATCTAGAATTATTACACTCTCCCATCTTGTCTTAAATTGTTCCTGTGGTGCACCATTGATGTGGTATATCTGGTGTAGAGTATAATTTCTCAATAGCTAGTGTTTATATTGCCTATGCCGTCACCAAATTCTTATCTCAATAATTTGGATGAGGCCTCAAACCCCAAGCCACCAAAACAATAATAGATATATGATCTTTAAGAATATATATACACATATGGACACACACATTTGGATGGATATATAAGTCAATAAGCATATTCTAAAGTTTATATATATATATATATATATTTGTTTGTTTGTTTGTTGAAGGAATAATGAAAGATGGTAACAAGGAGAGAGGAAAAAAAAAAAAAAAGAGGGGGAGGGGGGGACAAAATCCAATGTGTGAGAAAGGTGGCAGTATTGTGCCCGGGTCCCAGAACTTGGCTTTTCCTAACTCAGATTCCTAGTTTTTGCTCACAAATTCGAGGATAAAAGTGTAATGGGGTGACATTCTGGACTTCATCGGTTGTGTCTTCGGTTGAGAGGATCAAAGATGGATCGAAGAATAGCAATGCAAGTGGAGCTAGAAAAAAGAAAACATTTTTTTCTCTTTGTGCGCGAGTTACCTTTGGTTCAGGAGTGAGAAAAGATAGAAGAAGAATGGCTTCTTTTGGAATAGTTATTCAACAAATCATATTTTGTTCGATTAAAATTTCTGGAGCAACTCTAGGCTGAATGAGCCTTTGCCCACAGATAGGATAAAGCTGGGAATAAATGAGAACCCTGTTCTGGAAATAAATTTGTTCCAACTTTTCTTGATATAGTTATGGGAGGAATAAATAGAATTGACCTGAATAAAGACTATGCTTTCTTTGTTCTTTCTTTTTCAAACTTGTTTTGCTTAGAAATAGTCTTTTTTTTCTTCTCTTTTTTTTTTTCACTGATAGTGTCACGCCTTCAACCCAAGATCGCGGACCGAGAGTCGCGCCAACCGCCACACACCCGTAGAGAACTCTTCCCACGAGCATGCAAGGCATCTTCACCAAACATCTAAATTTTATAAATCCAAAATAATTTAACTGAATAAATGCAATCTTATTCCA
>JAOXJJ010000195.1:606512-617238 GCA_025769935.1 Phoenix roebelenii
AGGGTTGGAAAGGATTTGGCCTCCGACGACGCTTATAAGCGTCGTCGTAGGTCCAGCTTACAGCGACGCTTAAAAAGCGTTGTTGATTCTAAAGATGTACCGACGCTTTTTAAAAGCGTCGGTAAAAGTTGGCACTGATCGAAAATATCCCGACGCATCGGGAAATCTACCTTTTCCTGTAGTGGTATCACCAATATTATCAATATATAAAATTATTTTGCTTGAGATAATTTCTCACAGACATCCCTCCCACATCTCTATATTTCCATTATGTTTGATGGAGATGAAAAACATTCGGGGGATCCTACACTGTAGGACCTCTATTTATACCGTTTACCTATTTGCTTTGAGCAATATATTATTATGTCTGTGCTCGTGAGTGAAGTTACATATTGATCTAGTCAAGTGCAGAATCTGATCATTTACATGCAGATCTGCATGCACATACAAGAATAAACTTTTTCATTTACTTTTCTTTGTTTCTTTTCCTGTAAAACACTGTAGCAGAAATTGAAAATGTGAATACAAGTCTCTATTAATTATTGATTCAGTGGCTAGTCATCAATGAAAGCAGATTTCACCAGATCACAAGAAAGATTACCGAAGAAACCATGACTCCATGAATTGAATTTCTTCTTTAGATTGTGACGTATCCGATTAAACAATTAATGAAAAGAGGTAGCATCTTTAGAATATATCATGCACCATAAGAAACTTGTGGGC
This sequence comes from Phoenix roebelenii, assembly GCA_025769935.1. Taxonomy (NCBI): domain Eukaryota; kingdom Viridiplantae; phylum Streptophyta; class Magnoliopsida; order Arecales; family Arecaceae; genus Phoenix; species Phoenix roebelenii. Next base: position 607,236 of record JAOXJJ010000195.1, read on the forward strand.
TTATTGTGGCTGGAGTTGGCTGGATGAATGCTTTCAAACTATTTTTCTTTAGTTCCTTCTTTCCTTTTCTTTTTGTTTTTATTTCTTATCTTTAGTTTAAATGCATGACGAGCGGGCTGTGTGTCCACACTTTCTAATTTCCAGATGCCCCTAACATATGTTCTCCAAGTATCATAGCTTGTAATTTGTTTGCAGGTTCTGATGAACTTTTAGTCACCAATTGTTTGGAATAAGTGGGGTTTTGTAATATTTGAGGCTGAAGCGAACCGAGACCAGATAAAGACCCCAGTGTGGAGTCTGGTGATCACACCCATGGAGGTGTTCTAAAATGGAGAAAGGACTCACCTCAGCCTTATTTTAAATGGAGAGAAGCTCAGGACAAGTCCCCAACCGCTCCCACATTACAACTAACTGAGAATGGAGACAAGAGAACAAGAGTCAAAATATGGGGGAAAACACATCATAAATAAGGATTTAGCTCTTCCACTACTTTCGAGGAACATTAGAAAATTACAGATTCTTCACTTGTAGCGCAACCACACTGACATAAACAATAGTGGGCTGCCAAAGTTTCATGAAGAACTCAACCTTAGTATTAGTTTTCTGAAGGTCCAAGGGGCAAAACTAAGACCTGTGCCCTATCTGTTGTTGGTGAGCCTGGGAATTCTTACAGTGGTAAACAAATCTCTAAACCTAAATTTGGATTATTTTCTCACGAAGAAACCTCGATGAGGGATCGGATTTCTCCACGCGTGTGGGAGCTTTTCTTTCCCAAGATCCATCCTACCATGGAGTTCCGTCGCCGATCTAGGGTTTCTGTGGCGTTCTTGATCTCTCTCCTCCTTGTCCTGAGGTTCGCCGGAGACTTGTGCCTCGCTAAGAACCGTCGGCCGAAGAACGTCCAGGTTTCGCTCCGGGCTAAGTGGGCCGGCACTCCGTTGTTGCTGGAAGCTGGGGAGTCTTCTTTTCGAATCTATTTTACATTGATTTGTTACTTTTTTGGATACCTTTTGGATCTAATATGCACAATGAAATTTCATAATTTGGAAAGTGAGGTATCTGATTGGATGTATAAATCTTGAATGTTACTTTGATATACTTTGTTTCTTTTTCGCTAAATAATTGAATTCATAATTGTCAAGATCTTGTTGATTTTTTATTCGGAAGAAAGAACTGGAGCTCTCTCGTTATGAACATACTTGATCTTCTCTTATTATTAGGGAGCGATTGGCCTGCCCTCCATTATTTAGTTATAAAATTCATGATATGCTACTTTTATTTGATCCTCCATTATTTCCTCCTCTTATCTGTAAGATGCGTCGCCAAGGATAAACTTCATCTTGCTTACAAGATGGGAGTTTTTTTGATTTTGTAAAGAAATTCAAGGAGTTGGAACTAAACTTATTAAATGAATTTTTAAAGTATTTTACACTTATTAAAAAAATTTCAACATTTTTCAAAAAAAAAGATCTTCCTTAGTGAGCTCGCCTTAGGTCTCTAAATGCATTGAGCCGCCCCTACTATTGGGATTCCATGTTTAAAAACTTAATGGTGTAGACTATGGGGTAGCGCAGTTCAACAAGTTTCCACACAATGTACGTGCATTTTAGTGCAATCCATTGTAGTTTGGGTGGTGTCAGCAATTTGAACTACATATGGACAACATGTGCTAACGGAATAGCTTGAAGCAAAATTGAGTATGCATAACTTATTAAGGGGATAAATATGTATTTTGGTTACATTGTTCATTTGGATATGAAGCCCTTATAAAAAGAGTGTGTATCTGGTGATTAATCTTTCGAGAATTGAGAATTACATATTTATTGCTCCAAGTATATTTTATCCCCCAAGATTATTCTATACATGTATGTATGATGGGGAGGAGGGGGATGCATTTTAGGAAAAAGTGGTACAAAGAACATAGTCAAATGAGATCTATGTGCAAGAAATTAGAGAATCTACGATATTATTTAAGGGCGTATTTGGTTCGCAATTAGAATTGAAATGGATTGGAATGGAAATCAGAATGGCTATATCCTCCAATGTGTTTAATTCATGACCAGAATCAAAATCGAAATCAGAAAGGAATTTGAATACTAGGGAAGATTAGGATTTTCGTTTGGAGGAATTCGGATATTTCCATTTTCTCCTGTAATCGGAATGGGAATGGGACTCCCCCCAACCTAATGTCTGGAATGGGAGTCACTCATTCCCACTTCCATTTCTATTCCACAGTCTAACTCTCTCCAACCAAACATGCCTTTAGTGGCATTTTTAAAAAATACTGGGAAATAATACATTGCATCGTATTTATGATAAATTATCGGGTATTAGCTTATAACTCCTCTTTATTATCGAACTAGCTACATTATTTAATGACATTTTTAAAAAATAGTGAAAAATAACAGTTTACCCCCTATTATGACTATTTTCTGGATATTAGTTTGTAGCATATCTTTATTTTTCTTATCAATAGGCAAGAAATACCTTTTTTGTGAAAAGAAATGCTCTTTAAAGATGTAATTAGCTAACACTAAATAAAAATGCTCTCTAAGAGTAAAAATTAGTGCTGGGTACAATACCAAACCTAAATATAGAGATGCGAGATCAATTTAGCTAAATATCTTGATTACTAATTTCGCAAATAAATTAAAAATTAAAATTATTTAAATGAAATATGTAATATAAATGTACTAATTAAAAATTTATATATTAATACCATGATTCCTCATTAATTCTAGTATAAATCAAAATATCTATATTTTTCATAACTCTTAAGAAAAATTTATATACAAATATAGGAATATGTTGAAGATATTGATATTCTTAAATATTTTAAACAGAATAGTTTTGAAAATATAATGAAATGATAAAATGAAGTTAATTATTCATTTTTTATTAAAGAGATAAGGATTGAATTTTTTTATGAAAAGAAATAATACTTAAAATATGAAATATCCTGATATATTTCAAATGAGTATATTTTATAATATGAATAAGTGTTTAAGAGTTATAATAAATCCTAACTTTAAATATGTAGATTATTATCATGCGATTAGGTGGTTCATACCCAACTAAGGGTTACTAGCCCGGGAGGTACATTAAATGGTCTTTAGATATTTTTTTATTCATATAATATTCTACTTGGACTAAATCTCCAAATTTCATAAATGTGGGGAAATGTGGGGATATAGTCCTTGGCACTTCTCTAGCATTTAAAAAAAAAACGGGCGATATAATGGGCGGTATTTTTTTTCATCATTTTTTATGTGTTGAGGATTCTATGATTTCTTCTGGTGGACATAAACGTTGTTTAAATCCTCTTAAATTTGTTTTTAAATCCAATTGTAGTTAAATCAACTAACATCCAATTGTAGTTATATGGAAAGGCTTGTTTGGGCAAATTAGAAAACGTTTAGGTTGTCATATGCTTAATGCCTCAAGTTTTTCTCTTTCTTCTATCCAATTTTTATTCCTTTCTTTTTCCAATGAACAGTAACAATATGAAGAGAAGGAGCAACTGCTATTTTTCAAATCACTAGTTGTGCAACAAGGTGAGAAGGTACAATGCACAAGGAAAAGAGGACGATAGGAGGAATGGCAAGAACAGATCAACCCCTCAATGTTGATAGAGACATTCATTTTTCTGAAACCTATATTGATAGAGACTTCATTTAAACAAGAAATCATGCTACCACCTTTGGAGACACATTTATATACAATGCATTGTTTGCAAATTTAGTGGCTATATTTTTTTGCAACATTTATGCTTGAATAAAGGATTTGTGGGCCTGCATGTTCCTTATGGTATGCAATTTTTAAATAGTTGTTCTCATTCTTTTATTTGCTGGATGCAAATACTTTTGTCACCTGTCGGATTAGTTGATGAACATTGTGAATAATGTAATGTAAGATGCCGATGCCAACCGCTATCAAAAATTGACCAGCCACACCCAGCCTTATTCAATCTGCCAGCTGATTCCTTCCATAATAAATGTGGGTAGCTCGCAAGCATTGAAAAAAATCAACAATTATTTAAATGTTTTGAGAGAAAAGGATTAAATTCACTATGAGACCTCATGAGACATGAGATAGATCCATGAGATAGCGGTTGCTCAGTTACCCTCGAGCTATATTTCCTTTTGCTTTAAATTTATTAATAGCAATGTATATATTTCATCCCAAGCAGCTAGTAACTAGGCATGGTGCACAAAACAAACTGAAAACCTTCTTAGTTTGACTAACTAAATGTGTTCCCTACAATCTCTATCAAAGAAAACCCCCAAGTCAATGGAGACAAAGCCATCAAAAAAATTAGTTACCCTAGATTAAGTGAGGGAGCATCCAGTGGACGATAATTAGGTTGAAAGGAGGCAGCTCAAAGAGCCAACAATGCCCCCATACTTTTTTTCTTTTTTGGTACAACGACGGCTCACAGTCTGCGAGTGTTAATGCGGCCAACAAAGTCAAAAAATAAAAGGCTACTCAAGAACTTCGACACCGTCCCGTAGGCCGTCCAAATAAAGCCACCAGAATGCTAAGCTGCATAAGAGGCAACACAGTCGGCGACCCTATTACAATATCCCCATTCTTTGAAATAATAGAAGTACTTGAAATTGCCTTGTAGATCATACATAGAAGAAAGGTTGCCCTATATTCTACTCCTTGTGCAATTACACATAGAGAGAGATTTGCAGGGTAAAGATGATAATCATCCTTAGTTACAACCCTTTTCGAACTCCATTAAAAAAATACTAAAAATAAAACTTGATGGGAGAAATATTGGGTACCTCGACCTCAGACCAGATCTCCCTCTTTACCTCAAATGTAAGCCGAAGAGAACTACCTTGGCCACAGCCGAGCAGCAGACTATCCGACGTGAACTCCATGGCCTCGGCCGAAGAGCCGATCGACCGAGGAGTCAGCGGCTGGGCAGAATAATTAGCACAAGTCAATAAGGACTGATAGTCCCAACAACTAATAGCCTTGGTAGTCTGCAGTCGCTGCGGCATCATGTCCTGCACCCCACTAGTGTACTCTGCCACCTACGTGGACTGGCACCCATGCTGCGGCCATACCACCGGCCATTGTCTGACCATCATTACATACGACGTCAGCCTAGGTAACGATAAACTGGCTTTTCTATATAAGGAGAGCAATTCGGGGGACCTCAAGTATGCAATATACATGCAACCCTATGCATAAAGTGACCATCTATTGAAACTCTCTCTCCCTTCCTTATTGTTGCCCCGTTGTTCTGACTTAAGCATCGGAAGGTCCTCGCCAGAAACTCTCTAGCAGGAAGACTTTTTGCATGACACCTAGCGGAGGAGACCAATACCCGACACCTCAACTAGCATGCTTAGCTCATCTTCAACCAACCACAAGGTCGTCCGAGCTGCACTCCCACCTCGGCCTAAATTCTGCGATAATAGATTGGTACTAGAAGGAGGGCCCATCCCCCAGCTACATCAACATTAACCAAAGAGAGAAACAACTAGAATGAAGTCGTGAGGAACTCGCGGCGCATCATGTGCTTTGCAATGCTACGCTTCGACCTCCCAAAGGTCGTTGCAGAGTGTAGGTCGGCCTCGAAAGTGGGGGGTGATGGAGAAGTATCTCAACCTCAAACCAGATCTCCGTCTTTACCTCAGTTGTAAGCTGAAGAGAACTACCTCATATATAGTCGAGCAACCGACCATCCAACATGAACTCTTTGGTCCTAGCCGAAGAGCGATCGACTGAGGAGTCATCGACCGGGCATGATAATTGGTATGAGTTGACAAGGGCTAATAGTCCCAACAACTGACAACTCTGATAGTCTGCAGTAGCGGCGGCATCACGTCCTGTGCCCCACTAGCGCATTCTATGGCCCACGTGGGCTAGCACCCATATCGCAGTAGTACTTTCGGCTACTGCCTGTCCATTATTGCAAGTCACGTCGATCTAAATAATGACAAAGTATCTTTCCTATATAAGGAAAGCAACTCAGGAGACCTCAGTACACAATATACATGCAACTCTAATGAAACTCTCTCCCTTTCCTACTATTATCCATTGTTCCGACTTAGGCATCGAAAGGTCTCCACCGGAAGTTTTCTGACAAGCAAACTTTTTGCAAGCCACCCAGCAGAGGAGACCAGTACCTGACACCTCAACCAACCTGTTTAGCTAGTCTCCAATCGACCATAAGGTCGCCTGAGCTGCACTCCCACCTCGGCCTGAATTCCGCCACAATAAAACTAATTAGATTCAGTTACCTAGCTCGATGTCGAGGACCACCTCAAATTCCACCAAGCAAAAGAGGAGGAGCCTCAAAAGGAAAAATGTCTTTAGGAATAGTTATTGGTCTTCCAATCTTCAATATGTGAGAAAAAAAGGAATTCATCATCATTTTTATATTGTCTTTAGGAATAGTTATAAGTCTTCCAATCTTCAATCTCAGAAGCCCCCTCAGAGTATGACCCCACGCCTACCTAACCGGCGCATCCACGCTGGCAAACGGCAGGACTGACTCGACCAACCCGGCCTTCGCCAACGTTGACTCGGCCCCTCAGGCCTCCACCAACAATCCATCCTAGCGCGATGCCCGGTTTTCGAACTCGAGACTTTTGGCTCTGATACCAATTGTCAGGATCAAGCGCTACCATTACACCAAAACCCACAGGTGTTAGTGAAGACGCAACTTTTTTTCTTTAAATCGTACCAAGAGGCAACGCCTCGAGTTGACTCTGATCAGGACTCGCCCAACCCAGACTCTGACCTGGCCTCGCCACGTGGCAGTAGAGGCTCCCTCAAAGCATGAACCCGCGCCTACCTAACCGGTGCATCCATGCTGGCAGACGGCAAGACTGACTCGGCTAACCCAGCCTCCGCTAACATTGACTCGGCCCCTCAGGCCTCCGCCAACACACCCTAGTTTTTCCATGCATTATCCCATGCTATTAGATTGGTTATTGCCAACTAGCAAATCCTGGCAATTAAAGAAATTTGGCATTCTCTATTCCTAAAATAAAGACTTTCTATGATACCCCTAGTAGAATAGTTCACCAACTCTGTACGTCCTGAATGTTGGATAATCAAATCAAATTTAATAATGCTCTCACTTGATTCAACTTACATGGCATCCTATAAGGCATCTCATGGGATACGGTCAAAAGGTCAACAACTCAATAGTCTTAAGGGCTCATTTGGTTCGTGGAAAGCAATTTTCTTCCTAGGAATATGATTTCTGGAAAAAAGATTCCTAGGAAGAGAATGTCTGGAAATGTACTTTTGGCATGTTTGGTTAAACATGAGAAAGTGACAGATTTACAGAGTGCTTATGTTTGGTTGACTATCCACTTTCCTGAAAAAGTTATGTATAATTCCTATTATACCCTTAATAAAAATTAGGTCTTTAATGACTCTTTAATGCTGAAGGGCCTTTTTGGAAAAATTAAAGATGGAATGATTCCCGCCTCATGAAAAAATAACTTTTCCATGTTTCTCATGGGAAAGACTTTTCCATGAAATGTGCGAATCATATTCCCATGGGAATACAACTTTTCCATCTCTCTTCTTTGAAAACTCCAACCAAACAAGAGGTATCTCATTACTTTCCCGTTGACCACACTTTCTCTCCTTTTCTCGCGAACCAAACGAGCCCTAAGTATCATGGCAAGGAAAGAGTCACATGAGTTGAGTCATTTAATAAAGTGAATATTCATGAATATCTTTAGAAGTTTTCATATAGTCATGTCTCTTAGAGTTTCTACATGATGTATTCTAGGTCTATATAATGTTGGTATCAATGATATGCCGTGTCCCCAAGAGGTGTCTTCCAAAGTTCCTTGTAAGTTTTAATAATTGTCTCTCGAGTGTTCAAGTACATTTATGTAAGGGGTATATCAAAAGTCATTATATAACTATACAAAACCATGTAATGGGATATCTTATAACTAAGTGATCGAGCAGGAAAAAGTGATATAATGAAACAATATTAGTGTTATGCACCATTTACCCTCTCATACTCTCTACCACCATATCAATTGAAGTCATGGTTGAACTTGATGGGATACTCTCTACCCCCAATTATACTGGTATTAGAGCTCAAGTTTACGAGCCCACTACACATTTAAAGCTAACAAAGTGGTAAAAGAGAAATATAAACTGCAACAAATGATTGTTTGATAGCAAGGAGGCTCCGAGTGCCAGTATCGTGGCAAAAGAGAAAAGAGAAGCCAAAAGTAGTTCCAAGAAGGAGACACACTATTATCCATAAGGAGAGGAGGGAAAAAACTAGAAGGTGGAGTTAACTTTCGCCCAAGAGAAATTATACATTCAAACTGCAAACTTCGGAGTGTTCAAACAAGTTTGTAGTACAAGTTTGCGAGGTATGAGATGTCGCTGAGAAGCCCGAAGGTTGCATATCAAAGAAACTACAAGAAAGAAAGGAAGAGAAAGCTTCGAAGAATTTGCAAAAAAGTGTGCATCAAGAAGTTTTGTAGCATGCCAAAGATCAAAAGTCTCCAAGTCAGGTATGGGAGAAGCTTAAATTGACTTGCTTTTGTGACAGAATCAAGTGTTACCGATAGATTATTGGTTAGTAGATTTTGAGGTAATTAATTTTTGAAAGAACAGGATGAACAATTAGTTGAAAAGGATGTGGAAGAAGAAGAGGAGAGTGAAGTTGGGTTAAAAAAAAAAAAGAAGAAAGATTAGGAGAGAATGTAAAGATGGAAGAAGTTGAAATTAGTAAGAAGGATGGAAAAGAATATGTTGAAGAGATTGAACAAGAATACAAGGTTGGAAATATATAAAATGCTAAACTTGAAAAATGATCAAGAGAAAAAGAATGTGGTGAAAAATAAGAAAGTAAAGAAAAGTGTAAAAGAAAACGAGAAAATAGAAGAGAAGATTGCAAATTAGAGGAATTTGAATACATCACAAAATAGAATATTGAGAAGTTAGAAGAATTGAAATTGCACAAGATGCAGAAATAAAAAAAGACAACAGATGACAAGAAAAATGAAAAAGTAATTACTTATGTTGAGAATATAGAAATTCAAGAAAAAGATCATTTTTCATATGCAACCAATATAACTTAGAAAAATAGAAAGTCCTACAATATATATTGGAAGTTTTTTTTGATCAAGTGGAATAAGTAAAATTCCAAGGTAAAAAGAACTTCAAGTGATGATTTGCATATACAGATGAGTTAGAGCATATTCAAGTGATGATACTATGGGTGCAAGCAAAAGAACTTCACAAGCCCTTCACATTCGTGGAGATGGACATGAAATTTGTTTCTTTTAGTGATGCATGCAATAAATTTCATGAAAATGGAGAAGCAACATTTTTACCATGCCCTCTAGTTTAGAGTGTAAAGAAATACCCTAAATTTGTTGTGTTTTTTTTTGGGTACTACTTTACTCAACCTATATGGAATCCTACAAGGCATTCTATGTGGCATGATCAAAGAGTCAACATGTTAGTAGCTAAGTTTTTTAATTAATTAAATATTCATGGACATTGCTTGGAGTTTTTATGTAGTCATATCTTATAGAGTTTCTGTCACGCCCCGGACCCAGCACCCGGGTCCGGTACGCGACCGACCGCATGAGCTCTAGAGCAGTGCCCTAAAGATCATGCAAGGCCTAAGATAAACAAAAATCCAATAAATCCACAACAAATTAATTAATTTAAATTGACAAATTCAACATGTCCAGATAATCAATTTGATTCAATTACAAGATCTTCAGATTTTCATCGACATCGACATCAAAGAAAGATAAACTGACTAACTAGCTAATGACTTTGATACTCGCGCCCCCCGCCCAACCTATCCATGTTTATACATCCTGCAACTTTAAAAAGAGAAAACAAAAAGGAGGGTAAGCTTTACAGCCCAGTAAGAATCCCAACAGCCATACACAGTAATAATAATAAAATCATCAAAGTAACAAATAAATGTCATTTCATCATTTCAAAAGCTCAACAAACAACAAGTATGTATAACCAT
>JAOXJJ010000195.1:617338-630467 GCA_025769935.1 Phoenix roebelenii
CAAATAAATGTCATTTCATCATTTCAAAAGCTCAACAAACAACAAGTATATATAACCAGTACATATACATAAATCATTTTTCACATTATGTGATCCATTCTCGTATTACTCTGATTTCCAAGTTTTCAAACTTTTCACTTCTGGCTTTGGACTAACCAAGTTCATGACTCAGTCCAAGACTGCACAAATCCCACGCATAAGCTCGTGGCAGCTATCCCACGTGTAAGCCCGTAGAGGCTATCCTACGCATAAGCTCGTAGAGGCTGTCCCACGCGTAAGCCCGTAGAGGCTATCCTACACATAAGCTCGTAAAGGCTATCCCACGCGTAAGCCCGTGGAGGCTATCCCATATATCAGCTCGTGGCAGCTATCCTACGCATAAGCTCGTAGAGGCTATCTCATGACAATGTTAGTCCAACCCAATTTACATGTCCAGTTTTACATGTTTAGTCCAAGTCCAATCACATCACACATTTTCATAAATTCTCAAAAATATGAATATTCTTCCCAATTGAATTATTTTAATATTTCCATAGCAATCAACATGCACATCTCATATGTGTCGTATCAGCCCATAAAACAAATAACCACATAATTATAAAATAAACCCAACCGTAAATCAAATATATGCATAGAGATGCTCAGATGTAGGGATTCTTACCGAGATTGTAGACTGACTCAAACATGGATATGAATCACAACCTACGCGCTGGGGTGCTGAGTTCCCTGATCAAAATCTCCTGGCACCGCCGACTCTTCCTCTACAACATCAATTATAAATCACAACTAAATTATTTAATATTTAAATATTCTAAATCATAATTCACATCTACTATGGGGTCCATCACCAGGTTCCCAAATACCCCAATCCCTCCAAATCTAGGCAGTCGGGGTGGCCTGACTTCCATCATGTACCACCGGCCTATGTCGTCGCCAGCCGTGGCCGCAGCCATGCCGCGACGATGACCGGTCTCGGTGAAGAGACCAAGAGGAGGGTGGATGAGAGAGAAGGGTTCTTCCCTTCCCTTCTTCCTTCACGGATAGGGGTACATCTCCCATCCTCCACCTCCTTGGTAGGGTGGTTGTGCCCTCACCTTCCCCAACCCGACAACACCACTGGCCGAACCATCGCCGGCCGCCATTGTTGCAGCCGCCGGCGATGGTGCCCGGCCAAAAAAAAGAGAGTCGAAGACCTCTTCTTCTTCTCCCCCTGAACCGGTAAAGGGGTTTCCTCCCCCCCTCCACCATCATCAGCCGAGACCACCTTTCTCTCCTCCAATCATCAACCGAAGACCATCATAGTAGTGGCTCGGCCCCCCCACCCGACAGCAACCCGAGTGGCCCCCAACCGCCGTCGTCGCCGCCGGTGGCCCACCGATGCGAGAGGAAGCGGAGAGAAGATGAAGCCACGAGGAGAAAGCCTCGGTCCATCAACCCCCATCCACAACAGAGCCCTAAAATCCCTCACAAATCTCCACACAAACCTGATCCACCCCATCTACCATGAATCCCGGCCAACCGGCGGCCGGCGGCGGCGAAATCCAAAAAATAGGGGCCGAAACAGGGGTACCTATTTCGGATCCCTCTCCGACGGCTTCACCGGCCAAAACTCCACCAACACCACCCAAAAACCATGCAATGAAGCACAAGGGCTTACCTCAGTCCGACAGAATGCTCCGGCGACCCTTCCGGCGAGGAATCGAAGAGGAAAACCTTGAGCACACTTGGATCAACGCGCACGGCCCAAGATCTCTTCACCCGTGGGGATCTTCACCGAAGGAGAGTGGCCTTCCTTCACGGCTTGCTGGATCTCGGCGCTCGATCTCCTCTCCGACGAACCAACTCACGCCGCCGCCTCCCCCGTTGCAACTCCCTTCTTCCCTGATCGTGCCCTAGGGCACGATCGTAATAAGGGGGATGGGCTCGGTCTTTTCGGGGGCACGATCGTAATAAGGGGGATGGGCCCGGTCTTTTCGGGCTGGCCCGTCCACTCTTTTTTTTTCGGGTATTACAGTTTCTACATAGTATCTCCTAAAGTTTATATGATGCTAGTATTCGTGATGTGTCTTTAGTGTTTCCAAGAGATGTCCTTCAAAGTACCATGTAAGTATTAATAAATTGTCCCTTATAGTTCTTAATACATTCACCTGAAGGGTATAGCAAGAGTCACTATGTAACTATATAAAGCCATGTGATGAGACGTCTAGTAACTAAGCAAGCAAGAAAAGTGAAACTGAAGTAATACTAGAGTCTAATGCTCTATCTACCCTCTCCTACTATCTATCACCATATCAAATAAAATAAATATTAGAATTTTGATGCTTCCACTGCCCCCAATATAGAGGTATTAGAGCTCAAGTATGTGAGTCCACCATACTTTAAAAGCTAAAACTGAAACTGTTTGCAAACCTTAATATTCTCGTGGTATCTCCATATCTTCTCTCATTTACACTTCTACTCCCCTCTCTCATCATCTAGGCATAGTATCTGGAGTTTGATAAAACTATTATGCTTCTTTGAGAAGAATAAATAAATAAGAGATCAATGAGAGAACTAATCATAGTAACAAACTCTATGAGAGAACTAATCATAGTAACAAACTCTATGTAGGCTCTTGTTATTTTACTTCTCTCCGGTCACTCTCAATGTTTGCCATTATTGTTCTATGCTTCTTTCATATTCAGGTTCCCATTTGAACAGTGATGTATTACCATTTTTTAAAGAGAATCAGGGATATTTTTTAAAGTTATCTTGGATTTCTTTTCTAAATTTGAAGTTGTTTTCATGAATTACTTATATCATCAGGGATATTTATTTAAAATTGATGAGGCTGGAGATAAACTGCCATTGGATGAAAAAGAATCAAGGTAGATTCGGTCTTACAACTTTTAAGAGTATGTAATTTAAACCAGAGAGAAGAAGACAAGGGGCTAATGTCTCGGGGAATGAAAGATATCACCCAAGGAAGATTTCAAGGGGGTTTGTGTGAGATAGATGGAGAGAATCAGGGTTAGTGGCGGAAGGGGAGGAATAGGGATAGAGATAGTGTTGGCAGTCTTCTCTTTCTGCCAAAAAATGAACGCGCCAAAAAAAATTGTGATAGGTCTTATGGATAAAAGTAGGTGCATAGACATGCCACCAGAATTGAATTAGTTAGAAATAGGATGATCAAAAAAGATGATGAAAGGAGTGTGGGTCTTCGTTATTGTCACACAGCTCGTTTGAAAGAAGATGGATGAGGTAGGATAGAATATAGCCGGAGCCATGATTGAAGTGATCTACTACTGCTACTACTTCTGAAGATAGATTTAGGGTCTTATTGGTAAATTACGAGCGAGAAAAATAAAAATAAAGTAAAGACAATTAAAGATAAGCTGGATTTATTCATGTATTGAGAGGTCCTCTCTCAACATATGAAAAACTACTCATCTTGAATGCCGGTCTTTACTATTGTGTGGCGCAAAGCCTACTATCTTCGTACATATTAGGTATTGCTATCCCTCCTCTCCCATCATGGGTGATGGAAAGATAAATGTAGCTACCCCACTCCTCCCACGTCATGGGTATTGGCCTTTACATCATAATTGATCTAGATATGATGTAAACAAACAAGGAGAGGAATATTAACGTGTGAGAAGGGAGGATCGAGTGTAGCTGGCATTTTTGAAACTAAAACTATGTTTTACCAGGAAAACTAAATACTCTCATTTGACAAGGCATAGAAAAGCTAGACATGACTTACTAGCTTTTCTCAAATTTTACTTATAGTAGGATTTAGTTAAAAAAATCTAAAAAGAGTTTCATTTCCAAAGATGTATCCTTTTAAAGAGACAGTTATATACCTTGTAGTAGATCCATATACTCCAACCTATTATCGCCTTCCTTTTATAGTTCACCTAAAAAACAACAATATCTTATTTGTTCCTTAGGCTCTTCGACATCTTTCTTAGACCCCTGTTTCAAAATTTTCCTAAACAATAATAGTATGAAGAATTAAATCAACTAATAAATGGGCATCCTATAATTGTTTGTAATTTGATAAGTAGACAAAAGGGAAATACCTTGGTTGCATTTAGAGTTTTTAAATTTTGTTTGTACATTAAAATTTACTCATGATTGACCATCTTAGGTCCATCAGGGAGTTTAGTTGAATCTCCAAATTCTTTTACATGAAATTAAGATACTTAACATCTATCAAATGATTACAATGAAAAAATAATATCGATAGCAAAGAGAAGAATTAGATCAAAGAAATAAAAAGTGCTCACTTTCTTTCCCTCTTAAATTATGCATCTCTAATATATTTGATACAAAAAAAATATTAAGAATATAAATATAGGATGATTGGGAACACCAAAATAAACTCTAAATCAGATAGGACTATTGCTCTAGAAAAAAAAAATAAAAAATAAAAAAATAAAAAATAAAATTTGATTCTAATCCTGAGATAAAAAAGCTTTGAGAGTCTTATTTAGTTTTGATACCATTGCAATCTTTTGAGAGGAAGGAAGAGAATCGAAATGGTCTTCGTGCTAAATTATAATGAAGAAAAGTAGTTTTTTGTAGAAACAACTTCTTTTCTTAAATAGTTTATTAAATCGATAACTTCCTCCTCAATGGTTGCTTTCCCTAATGGTTCCATAATGTTAGCTAATTCATGAACAACTACCTAAAAACGGCCTCTTGCATGTCTTCTTGTATCAATGATAAGTGACAATCATTGTATCTCTAACTACCATGTATAAAGGATAAATAGTGGGAGTAGACAATGATCAATAATGTTGTTGCCATTAGTTACAATCAGTCAATACTTATTAAACCTTGATATAATTTAGTTTTAAAATTGTATTGATATCTTTTCTTGACTTATATTTCTCAACATTTGAGACTTTTTTGGATGGTATTTGGTTGTTGAAGTGAGAGAAATCTAAAATAGAAAAATAATAAGATTGTATTGAGGAAAAATCACGAACATGAAAATTTTCAAAACTAAAAATTTCAAAACCTACAATTTAAAAGTTTACAGAATATCGTAATGTTTCTTGGCACATTCTTTTGCACATATGATCTGGTAAGTCTCCCATTCTCCCTGTTAATTGGTGAATTAATTCAAGTAGTTTCTCAGAAATTAGTTCCCCCAAGCGTAGTCCCTACCACTTGCGGACTTATTCCTGCTTTTCTCCCAACTTATCCCACACGCACGGTGGTCGTCCAAGAGGAGCTCAGGCTCAGGCACCTTCTCCCTCTTTCTTTTTGACCATTTTATTTCTCCAAAACATGAAATATATGATTGAAAAAAGGTAAAATAAAATAAAAACAAAATATAGGAATCAGCATAGTAATATTATTAATGGCATAGAATTTTAAAATTTATTAGGAGACAAAACCTTGTTCCACCGTCGTCTTTGTATATTATATTAAAGAATAAACAATTCTTACGTTAAAGAATAAACAATTTCCTGGTTATAGTTATTGTTAGCAGCATTAATCATCTCCGTCATCTTCTTCCTTTAAAGTCTAATCTTCCCTTAACCCCCATTTCCGCTCCCCTCAGCAACCACCGCCGCCACGGAATTGGGTGGGATACAGAGAATAACTATCCCTATCCCTGGAATTGCAATCCTCCTCGTTCCAAACTGGGCCTGGTATGGACCGGCTGGTGAGCGTGGACGCCAAGGAGCTCGAGATCGAATTCCGGCCGTCGCAGCGGTGCTCCTCCGCCGTGTTCCGCGTGACCAACCTCATGCACACCATGGCCGTCGCTGTCCACCTCTCCACCACCCGCCCCACTGCTTTCTCCGTCCACCCCGCCGCCGTCGCCGTCCTCCCACCGCTCTCCTCCACCACCTTCTCCCTCCTCCTACTCCCATCCCCCAGCCCCCCGCTCGCCTCCCCGCCCGACTCACTCCTCGTCCGCTCCGTCCTCCTCCTCACCGGCAAGCCCGATAGCCCTGCCGGCCTCCTCCGCCTCTTCTCCCGCACCCCCGCCGCCGCCACCGTGTTCCGCGACGCCGTCCTCCCCGTCGCCCTCGTCGGACCTCACGTCCTCCGCTCCCTCCTCCAATCCTGCAACTCCCTCGAGGCCGCCTTCCTCCTCTCCCGCGCCGCCTCCGCCTGCTCCCCCGCCTCCCTCACCGCCCTCCTCCTCCCCGCCGCCGCCGCCGGCGACCATCACCTAGTCTCCGCCCTCCTCGCCGCTGGCGCTGACCCCGCCGTCCGCGGGGACGACCGCCGCTCCGCCCTCGCCCTCGCCATCGCCTCCGGCAGCTCCAACGCCGTCGCCGCCCTCCTCGACGCCGGCGCTCGGGTCGACCCCGCCGCCCCCGATCTCCCTTTCCACGCCGCCGCCGCCTCCGGCCGCGCGGACCTCATCTCCCTCCTCGCCGGATCCTGCACCGACCCGGCCTGGGCCGGCGCCGCCGGACCGGACGGCCGGACGCCCGTCCACGCCGCCGCGGCGGCCGGGCACTTAGACGCCGTCCGCCTCTGCGTCGCCTCCGGCGGCGGCGATCCCGACCGGGCCGACTCCCGCGGGTGGACCCCACTCCACTGCGCCTCTGCCGGCGGGTACCTGGATGTCGCCATGTTCCTGATCGGTCAGTCCGCCTACGACGCTCGGCTCGCGCGGACGAGAGACGGGCGGAAGACGCCGTTCGACCTAGCCATCGACGGTGGCCATGCCGGGCTCTACGACGCACTCGGTCTGGGCGACGCGCTCCACCGGGCAGCGCGCGGCGGCGACGTCGCCAGCGTGAGGAGCTGCCTGGCGCGGGGGGCAGCGGTGGACGGGAGGGACCAAAACGGGTGGACGGCGCTCCACCGGGCGGCGTTCAAGGGGCGGATCGAGGTGGTGAGGGCGCTGATCGACGGCGGAGCGCAGCTGGATGCGGTGGACCACGAGGGGTACACGCCGCTACGGTGTGCCGTGGAGGTGGGGCACGCGGAGGTGGCGCTGTGCCTGGTGGCGCACGGGGCGCGCGCCGGTTTGAAGGGATTCCAAGGCTTGGATCTCCTACTGAATAATTTGTCATTGGATAAAAATATTCGTGCTGCCGACAGGTCTTCTTTGGCTTATGCACTTTCTCCCTGTGATAAGAAAAAGGTGTTTGAAGCTCCAACATTACTCATGTAAGAGCTGTATGAGCAGCTGTTGTACTAAAAACAAAAAAAAAAAATCAAAGAAAGCTTGGACATGGAGTCGATGTTGTGTGATGTTTGTAAATAGTTTTGTGCTGCAAGTGTGCAACTTGTTTTAGTGGCATCGAATCGATTTGTTAGGGTAGTTTGTATCTATGAGAATATAAAGTTTGAAATCAGATCCTGCATGATGTAATTGAGTGAAGTTTACTATTTGGAAGGTAAATTACTATTCTTCTTGAGCTAAAGTTTTCAGGCATTGTTCCAAGAGGAGAAGGTTTGGGATGTATCACACCATTAGCTTCTTGTTTTGGTGCTGCTTTCTGGACTAACGAAGAACTGCATGAGTCAGTTCATATGTTTTAGCTCCAGTGTGTTGGTGTGATAACGAGATATGGGGTTTGCTTGCTTAAATCAAAATGAACAAGATATTTGTTTCAAAGTTTGTTACTTGTCGTACTGCTGTCTCGAAATATTTCTTCTTAAATTCTTCTGTTAGATTTTTCATGAATGAACTCATCTATATACTGTTTGTTCCTACATTAACAGGCCTCCATGGTTGCATCTTTTTCTCTTAACAAGCCAGCATAAGTTGAGGCTATCCATCATCAATAACTTCAGTGGAGTAGTCTCAGACAGCCCAGCTAAAAGCTTTCGAAGAAGGATAACAAGATTGGTAGTACCAAACTATGCACAGAAGTTCAAGAAACGCATCAAAACACACGTCCTAAACATACATATATAGCATGGGCATCTGATTTTGTTTTTGCCAGTTGCTACATTCTGAGCATACTAATTCCAATTTCATATAATTTCAAATATCCAACTGAGTTATAAATATGTGAAGTAAATAAAAATCAAAACCAGACCAATGAACTGATCACCAACTCACTCAATCTACCAAGTATATATAAAAGATTATTATAGTGAGATCAATATCAAGAAACAGAATGGAGATATCAAAAGATTCGATCGCATGACTTGATATGCTCCGGATATTTGTGTGCTGTGACTTAGAACAAGAGATTACCAAGCATAGAATGTGATACATCAAAATTGTTTTAAGTTAAACCTACAGCTCAGTCAACACTCCCTCTGATGTATATGAACAAAAATCATATAGGATGGGCACTAGAGATGCAAATATAAAGCAGGCTTCTTATTTTTTTATATTTCCCCTAGCGCCCCTCTTAAAGCAAAAACCTAAAAGTCAGAAACTTCTCCTATCAATAAGGTCATCAATCCTATGATTTCAAAACAAAAAAAAAAAAAAAGAAGAAAAGAGAATCACATGCAGTATCCTCTTTCTTCCTCATCAAGCCTCTCCATCCGTCCTCTCCTCATCAAGCTATCTTTTCTATCCATGAGATTTTCTTTCTTCTTTTCAAGACCTTTTCTCCTCCTCCAAATTTCTTTCTTTTTCTTAGGATCTTTAAATTTAAGAGTCTATAGAATCTAAGGAATGATATGTATATAATTTTTTATGTTAGACAAAGCTAGAAAATTGTGCATTATGTACTAATATTAATTAACACCATATTTTGAAAACTATATATCGATTTACCTACAGGTATATATTAACTTGTTAGATGACTTAATTTGCTAGGTGTAATCACCTAGCTATATAATATATGCTGGTAAAAAGCGTATTATGAAAAATGCATATCAATTTATCTAGAGGTATATATTGGATCACCGCTAGGTATATATTAAAAAAGATTATAGTCTGTAACAAAAAGTCGATGAGTGTATATCATTTGGCTATGTAGTATGTACTGATGAACATAATGTTATAGAAACTGTATCAATTTATTTGGAGGTTTATGTTGGGTTATTAGATTACTAGTTTGTTTAAGTATATCATTTGAGCATATACTATGTACTAGTGAATACCATATTCTGGAAACTATATATCGATTTACCTAGAGGTGTATATTGACTTGTTAGATGATTAATTTATTTGGTATGTATCATCTAGTCATGTAGTGTGTACCGATAAAAATTATATTTTAGAAATGAAGAAGAAAGAGGATGCCACATGCAATTTTCTTTCTTTCTTTTGGAAATGTGGCAAAATAGGAAGCATGCCCTATATTTTCTTCTCTAGTGCTCGTCCCATATGATTTTTGTTCGATGTACATGCAGAATCAGGATAAGTTGATGCACGGGATTGCATGTCAAACAGGTTAAATTATTATACATTCTCCCCATAGAACTTGAAAAATAATGCATAGAAAAGCGCAACAGAAACATAGTAATCAGTAAGCATCCCAGATCAATCTATGTGCTCGCATCCTCAGATCCCAGAGATTGGGGTCTAGTTCTCGGTCAGTTTCAGCAACCAAACCATAACGAACCTCCTCATGCCGATAAAATGGTCTTGCAGGAGATGGAGGAAGAGGTCTTAACACTCTTCAAAGTTGTTTCTCGCTTTTGGCTGTTGGTGACCATAGCAGATTTGAAGGAAGAGTAAATTGGACAAATCCTTTTATAGCGCAAAATACGAATACATGGCTCGTAGAGGAATAAGAGCACTTTGTCCAATAAATTTTTCAGATCCAGCTAAGTATCCTACTGCATTTGGAGGATATCTCAATGCTCCAAGAAGTAGTCCTACCTGCGTAGTGTTAGTCATGTAAATGAGCCACGTTGTGTAAGTTATATCCCAGAAACTGATAGTTACAGTTAAAAATACAATGCAACAGTGAACCACCAGAGTCTATTAAGAAATGAGCAACTCGGCGAGGAGATTCAAGACAGGTTATAGTAAGAAGCAACAGCATTTTATAAAGACTGATTAGCATTTCATCTTCACCAAGTTAATCACAACTCAGCAACTAGATATCTACTATTTTATGATTTAGTAAAAGAAAATTCTGTAAATCCTTGTTTTTCCCCTAGGAGAATCTTGAAGATTTGATTCCTTCTTCGTGCTAAATCCTGAGGATTTGACATAAGAAACACCATTCTTAACAGCATAATTGCCACAACCCAGGACTTAACCCAAAAAGGCTAGTTGGAAGGTATTATTAAAAAATCTTAATCCATCAAAGATTCAAATCCAGTCAAATTCAATCACATGTACCATAAATCAAGCCTAAACCTATGTTGCAGTGTCTCCTAATCCACATGGGCCATGAGCCAGATTCACTATAATATCATTTATTATAATTCAGGACTTCATCCAAAAAAACTAGTCGAAAGGTATTGTTTAAATTTCTCGGTCCTATATAAGTACCTAAGATCTACACAATGCATAGCCGATGTAGGATCACAATAATGATTAATGTCAATTCAAGAATCTAACAACTATAAGATCAAATATAAATTCATTATTTCAATGATACCGACATCATCGAAAGAAGCATCATATGTTCCTTGAATATCTAATAAGAAATCCAAACAAATATCAAATAATGGCCAACTATGGAAGGAGTTTTAAACAAAGGTCACCAAGTCCAACTCGTTTATGGACTTGTTTGTATATCATGCGATCCAAAGAGGTATTACCATAAGACGGCTGCAAAGGTTGACGCTTGAGTTCTTGGATGAGTCAATGGTGGTTAGGTGTGTCTGAGGGAATGAGTGAAAATATTTGTTGACCAAGGGATAAGAAATCTATGAAATTGAAAAATCAGAGTGATGGAGCGTCTACACTATCTATTCAGTATGAAACACTTGCACGCCCACAATTTTCTGTGCTCTTTTCTCTTAAAAAACTAAATTAGTGATTGATTAGGTCGCTAGTGTACCAAATCAATCAGATCAATTAGACAAATTAGGTCGACCAGGAGACGGGATTCGGTTTGCCTTAGTATAAGGATTTAAAATTTCTCATTAGAACAAGAATATTACTAAAAAAAAGTAATAACTCATGGATAGAGAAATCAATCAGTAGTTTGATAACATGAAATAAAAGTAATCAAGTTTTTCTTTTCTTTTCTTTCTTTTTTTCCTTTTTTCTTTTTTTTTGTTTTTCTTTTTGTTGTTGTTCAGGGTAGAATGGTTGCAATGCTAGAGAACAAAGACACAAGAAGTTCACGAAAATTCTCCGAAGGAAATCATGGCGGTTGTAGATAATATTTGGTAAGGAAGTAGCGCAGAGAGAGCAATGTTTGTGGATCCAGTCTTCCATTTTGAACTTGAAAATTCGTACGGAACAAACTTTGAGGAACTAATTTTGAACCATCCTATGTCCTCTCATCTTTATTTAGGAACTATTTCTCGGATTCTCACTTGCTGATCACATCTCCAATAATTTCATGGCGACAACATGTCCAACAACTTTCCTGCTTGATGTAATGCTTGATAGCTTCTACCTAATCATGTTGGATTTTGACCCACATGACTAAACGTGGGTGGTTACTGTAACCACTTACAGAGAAGATTACGCTGCATTATCCTTGATAATAGGATAACTTCACGGGTCTCACCCTCTGCCTTGAATGTGAACACAAAATCGGTCTCCATCACTGGGTGTTTGAACAGGGGTTAAGAGGGAAAAAGAATCAAAGCGTTGATCGTTCAGCAAATCCATGGATCCAGGTATGCAACCCTTCATGGTTCTATTTATGATCCTAAATATAGATGGTTTACATATGGTATCAGAGCCCTAGTTCATCCTAGAACCAGATTACAGTAAAGGGTAGAACTAGATCATGGTAAAAGGCCCATTTTTGACAGTCCATCAAGTCATGGCAGTCCTCCACGGCCGCAGGGACTAGGCATTGGGATGGTCCGACCCTGCGACGGCTGGTCAAGCAACCAATCCCAATACCGGATCCGCGTCAACTCTGGCCATGGCTTCCATCCCATCCCAATGCCGGATCTGGCCGGCATATGGCGCCGAGAGCCAACAAAGAATCCGGCGTAGCCGCCGGCCATGGCCTCACTACCACCCGATATAAATAAAAAAAAACACTTACGGGATGATCGCCGTCGGGCGGCGGATTCCTGCGGGTGACTCGATCGCCCGGGTAGTCGCCGTCGGGCGGCTTGCATCCGGCGGCAGGCAGCATGAACGCCGATTGCCGCTCCTCGTCGCTCCTAAGGGCTGACGAGCTGGGTTCGGCAGAACCCCAGCCTGCTGGTGATGCCCCTGCTAGCGTACGACCGCCGGTGGGCTCGCCATCGAGCGGCGAGTCCATCGGAGGCAGGCGGGTGCTCGCCGCCCGGAGAACGGAGGCAGGCGGGCTGGGTTCAGTGGAACCCTAGCCCGCCGCTAAAAGAGGAAGAAGATGGGTCGGCCCAACCCGTCTCCTCTTCCCATTTTAAAAAAAATATATTTTGTGCATAACGGGTTCGGGTTTTGGGTTTCGACCCGAACCCGTAATCGTTAACCCGCTGCATTAAAAAAAAGGGCATAACGAGTTCGGATTTTTTATGTTTCAACCCAAATTCGTTTGGCCAATAAAAGGGGATTATTTGGTTAAGCCCCTCTGAATAGTTTATTTATGCAAACAATCCTTCCAGGGTTGTTAGAAAGAGGAATTATGTTCATTCAGTCCTTGTTAAATGTTGAACTTATGCATACAGTCCTTTCAGGGCTGTTAAAGAAAGAAAATGTTTCTCTTAAGTTCCTATAAAATATTTTATTTATACTGAAGTCCTTAGAGGGCAATTAAAAGATGAAATTGTTTCTGTTAGGCCTCTGTTAAATATTTTATTTATGACATCCTTCCAGGGCTATAAGAATCAAAATATTTTAATTTAGTCCCTGTAAAGCATATCATTTATGCAGAGGTTCTCAGAATATGTTAATTTAGTCCCTGTAAAATATATTATTTATGCAGAGGTCCTCAAAATATGTTAATTTAGTCCCTGTAAAACATATTATTTATGCAGAGGTCCTTGTAGGGTAATGTGATAAAAATTTTCTATCTTTTATTCTACATTTTAGTATACTTGATAGCACAATATGACACATGTACTAATTGTGTAGATTAGTAAAATATTAAATACAAGTTTTATTTTAATGTCATATTATGAATTG
>JAOXJJ010000195.1:630567-667269 GCA_025769935.1 Phoenix roebelenii
GGGGGGGCGGGGCAATCTTTTTGACTCTAAAAGTCCTCATGAGATGAATGTCCCTCTATTTGCCAAATTTTATCCCTCCAAAAAATTTTCCCAAGACATTTCGATCCCTTGTAAATTCTTGCTTTATAAAGAACTGGGCCTAGAATATTGTCCAATAAAATCCAGGTCTCTTGCCTATAATTTTGGACTTTTGCTTAAATAAGAAAGATAGCGACAGAATCCAATCCCATTCAAATTCCCCTTAATTCTAACCATCCAAACCACAGCCTTCTAAAATCTATCTCTCCCTCTCATCTTAAACACCTCCGAGGCTTGGACAAGCTCCAATCTTTCTCACCTCTATGGTACTCCCATATTTATAACTACACCCACTTATGTTTCAGTTTTTTGCTCCAAGTAATAAGAGAAGCACACCAAACAAAAAAAAAAAAAGAGTATATATCAAGTTACATAAATAATTGAAGAAAATCTTAATTAGATGTCCATTTCCTTTCTTACTATAACATATTCCCAAATAATAGACTACCTTTAAAACTGTTATTTCTCATTATAATATGAATAATGGCTGTTACTTGCCCATTTCAGTTCTTGACTAGGACTTTTTCACAATAATATTGAACTATTATGTTATCCTTTATTAGCCATTATAACATGAAATAATAAACAATAACAAGAAATTAACATGTTGTTTTCTTAAGTCACCATATATCACCAATATAAAATTATTTTTTTCAATTCCCACTCAGATTTTAGTCAAAAAATTCGTTTTCTTGTTCAAGAAAAGTGAAAATGTCACATATCATCTGTTATTTTCATTATATTTTCGTTGCTATAATGGGATCACAATTACATAATTGTCATTATTTAAAAGCCTATCTTGTATCAAGATAGCATCGATTGGAAGGCTTTTAAACCCTTTTAGCAACCTATTATCTACTTACATGACACCTTTTATTTGACACATAAGAGCTCACCTATTAATCAAGACGGCAAGATGTCACGTATTAAATAATAACATAAAATTAATGGATGGCCCCTACAGCAACTTTAGTCTTTCAGTCGAGATAGTAAGATGTCACTGGAACGACCACGAGCTCTCAGACAAAGGATGAGCATTCAAATGTGTAAGGGACAAGGGGGGATAAAATGCTGAGTGGGGCTCTGAAACAAGAGATAGTCTCCAACTTTGACAAGTCGACAAAGGCAAGAGGAGGAGGCAGAATGGTAGACAAACCATGGGGAAGGGAAGGAGGGAGCAAGTAAGAGAGAGAGAGAGAGAGAGAGAGAGAGAGCCCAAGGAATATAGAAAGGAGGATGTTTGGAGCAGAACCAATGGGACGGTGAGGATGAAGTCTTTGAGAACAAAAGAATTTCTTTTTATTATTATTATTAAACTAATTTTGTAACAGCTGGCATGCCTAGAAACTAAAGAACAGTTGTCTTACTCAAAACTTGAAAGGAAATAATGGGCATTTATCTAGGATATAGATGTGCCAATCGAAATTAAGCTAGAAGAAACTAAGAGGCAACTAAAGCGGGGGTGTATATGTATAAATAGTTAAGATGTCCTACTTTGATCCGAACAGGGGTTTTGGATCACCTTGTTCTTTTAAAATTAGTAAATAATCATAGATGACTATAACTAAATGGTGTAATAGATGAAAGCCTTTGGCCCCAACAACTTACATCAAGGGAAAAAAATGACATGATGTCAATAACACGTTAAATGACAAAATTATCAGTATAAGAATCACTGCTACCAAAAAAGGGAAAATACAAGCAAAAACAACAACATTAATGATAAAAAAAAAGTTGATTAGCAGACATAGTTTGCAATTCAATGTTTCTAACCCTTATCTATAAGGGCAAAGAAAAGTGGCCATGCACCTTATCAATACATGCTTGATTCTACCAAGTTCAAATCAAGATTGCAAATACTGGCCGGCACAATGCACACCCATCAATAAATACTTTATCAACTCCTTGGCAGTAAAAGGAGCATTGATTTGGGAAAATACCATCCAACTGCTCAAAGTGATCGCAGATCGAATATCTCAAGGCGGATCAAAGTTCATTCACCCTGAACCAAGCAAGACTAGCCCCATATCAAGCGGAATTGCCTAGCACTACTTGAAATAACTTAAACAGCCCCTTTTGCAATCATTCTACACCATCTGAAGATGGAGAAAAAAATGAAGGAGAAGGGACAAACTACCTAGGGAGATTAGCCTTCAGGATCAAAGCTCGCTTTTTTGATTTTTGGGGCTAAAAAATCATTATAGTCAAAGGCTCAAGGTGCACTAAGGTGGCAAGGACCCCAAAAGCCTAGACACAAGGCATAATGCAAGATGTAGATATGCATAAATAATAATGAATACATAATATTAAACATATTTAACACTGAATTAGCAGTTTTTTAAAAATGCGATGGTTATTTATCACCACTCAAGTTTGAATCTGAGACCTCTCACTTGGAGAGATAGGTATCAACTAGCTGAGCTACTAACTATTGCCACAATATCAATTAATCAACACAAATAAAAATATACAAAAGCATTAGAATTCAGATTTATGACCATACAAAGGACATGGCATTTCAAACCTAAATCCCTGTCACCAACTCTCAGAGACTTAAACCAAGTATACTAGTTGGCACCCCCATTGTCAAAGAGAACATAAAATAATTAGTTCACTATAAATCAAGATTTTCAACTAGAATCTTTTTTTAAATTCTGTAAACTATAGCAAAATTCAGACTTTGCAATACTTAGTCTTCCATTGCCTAGGTTATGAAAGGAACGGCTATGAGAGTGTAAGTCATCAGGAGAAGGAAGAGGTATAGGAGAAGAAAGAAGAGAAAATGGACAGAAAAGGGTCATTTCACCTATTATGTTTCATCAACTAGGACTATTGTGAAAGAACAAATCACCATAAGATACCTAGCAATGGAGTTGCTGTCAGCAAAAAGGAGAAATAAACATTTTTTAGGGATCGTAGTTAGTAATTCTTAAGATCAGTTTTCCTATTTGAACAGGTAATAATGATTCTTTATAGAGCTTATATGGTCGGTCACCCCTACACCTTTTGGTGGTTCCACTTGTAAAGAACGTTCACTGAGGAAGGATTCCTCCAAGAAAGTTGAATACCAAACACATTAGGATAGGTTATACAATGGTGATCATGCATTTTCTCTGGCTTGTTTCTTCCTTGTTTGTTAAGATGGTCCTAGTTCAAAAAAAGAAAAAAGAAAGGCAACAAGCTTCCTTGGACTCTCTTTTATTTTCTCCTGAACCTGTTGAAAGAATATGCCCCAAAGAATGTCTAATCCCAAAAGAAAGGCCCTCATAGATATCCAATACAGAATTTTTATTGCCTTTTGTTGCACAAATTCAAAAACAAATGATTGGGTCATACAATCAGCTGTCCGTCACTCTAAACTCTATTTATTTGACTCACAAACATTCCTTATTGCAATGGGTTTGAGTGAATAAGGAAAACATCAAGAATCATAATAGGTCAGTGATAATACCAGTCTTTCTCTAAATTGCATGAAAACACGGTTAACCTGATGCGTTATCAATAATATGACCTTCTTACATAGATCCAACTAAAATATGCATCCAAAGTGTATGCATTTAGTTTTTTAATGGAACGATAGCAACAGAAGGATACTAGAAGTGCTCTTAAGTTTGCTAGACGGTTGTTGGCAGCAGTGTTTGTTTCAGACTAAAAGATATTTGATTTTTATGGTTCTTATTGATTGAACCCTTCCAACCAGGCATTTCAGTTTGTTATTGCCTAGGAAGTTTTAGTTTATTGGTGTCCTGTTTGATAAATGCTTATTGTTAAAAAGCCTTTGATCGATAACACGTTGGTTTTGGAAAATCATAATGACCAACCATTGAATTTGTGTCCTAAAGTACATTTTTGAATTTTAGGGAACAGATTTCAGCAGAGAAAAGAAAAACCCAATTTAAATACTCAAAATTTAAGGATTCTGGTGGTTAAAAGCATCAGGTGAAGAAAGGAGAAATCAAAATCAAAATTTTAACCTTAATTTTTATACAATTCAGAGAAAACCTAATAAAATCAAATGGGAACAGTCGACAGAGCTTCAGAACCCAACTCACTTGCCACACTGCTGGCAGTACCGCTTGTGCTCACCATCAAGCACCACAGACGAAGCATTAGCACACCGGAGACAAACCCTATGGCGCCGGTGATACCCTTTCAGCTCCCTGATATCAACCTCGCACGACGGCACCTGGCACCTCGCCGTCGCCGCCGCCACCGCCGCCACCGCTCCTCCAGTCCTCGCGCGCTTCCTCCCTCCGGCTACCACCTCCGCCACATCCTCCTCCTCCAGCTCCATCTCGTCCACCTCCGGGCACGCGCACGGCACAATCCCCGCCAGATAGTTCGGGCACACGAGCCGCGGATCCCTCTTCCGCACGCGGTTATTCCCTTCCGCCGCCTCCGCCGGGACCGGCGGGAGTGATGACGGCTCCGCCGCCGTTGGCGGAGGAGGGATCGGAGTCTGGCCATCCTCGGAGCTCCCCCATGGGAACATCCAGGGATCCTCCTCGTCGATGGTGCAGGCGAGAAGATTTTCCCAATCCCAGACCGCCGCCTCCGCCTCCGCCGCGGCCGCCGCGACGTCAGTCATCGGAGGGATCTCCATTTCCGAAACCCTAGACCTATGCGAAGAAGCGGTCGCGGACGGCGCCGGGCAGGGCGGGGAGGGCTCCGCCTTCACGGGATTTAGATCCGTCTCCATGTCGACGTGGGGGTGGGTTTTGACGGAAGCCCAAGGCACAAGCGGTGGTTGGGGTTGGGGGTAGCTCCGGGTGGGGGCGGCAGTTTGGCTGACTCTTGAAGCAAAATGGACCGTCCGTTTGGTGAGCCACGCGGTGGGCCCCGCGCTCGACATCGGTGATTAGAGGAGAGGATTTGCCATCGCTTTATATAGCTCTGCGCTTCGCTGGGTCCAATCACAGCCGTCCATGCCGACATGAACCGCTATCATCGGACAGAACAGCGTAGGGACGAACGCGGGCGCACGGTGGCTCCGTTCTATTTCAGCGCGTCATCATGTCGACATTCTTGGCCATTTTCGGTGAAAAATAAGGGAAATTAGAATGATAATATTGTGATTAAGACTCGCGAGTGTTGGAAATTATTTAAATCGGAGGCGGCGACGAATCTCTGACGGTACGGTTGTGGATATTTTGACGTTGAACAAGTAATAGGACAACAAATTGGATAACTAACAGATCTCACGAATTTTCCTACTCATTGACGTATAATTTCAATGCCACGTGTCAGTCATTGATTGGCAGATTGAATTTTTAGCTAATCAAAATAAAAAGGTTTTTTTAATGTAGAGCCTCCTCTTTTTGCATAAATGACTTTTCAAAATTAATATTTACATATATATCCTTATAAAATACTTATTTTTACCATTCTATTTTTTTATTCTTATTTTTGCATATATATTCACGTCATCTAACACCATTAAATATTAACAGTTTCAAATTAAAATGACCAAAATATTCTTAATAGATAGATGTGCAAAAAATATTTTATAGATCGAGATAGAAGGACAAAAAAGTAATTTCAAATTTTATTTTATTTTTAATTAAAATAAATATGATTTTTATTAATGGTGTTAGAAGAATCGTTATATTAGGAGTATTTGTACAAAAATAGTATTTTATTAGAGTATAGAAATAAATATAAATTTTAAAAAAAATATTTATGCAAATTTGAATTTTCTGAAGAGTATTCATGCAAAAAAAATTTAAAAAATGAAAATCAGCTCTCGAATGGGCACTTCAGGGTTCAACCCATACAAAAACAAAATCTTTTCATGTATAAAATGGGGCTCTAGCTATCATGAGCACATCAGATACTTATTCCCTAACTCTCTTTCAAATCTTCTTTTTATTTACTATTTCACTGGATCAGATTTTGGCGTCGCTCACTTATTCATTCATCGCTCGCTCGATCGGATGTAAAAGTTAAGCTTGGTACTAATATGAGAGTTTTATGTTTTGCCAATTACCAATTTTTAACTTTAATGGGATCTCTGATATTTTGTAAGCGTAATGTTTTAAAATAAAAAAATATAATAATGACATTCATCCATACAATGTGGAGACAAAACTGTTGGCCTTGGTCGCTTGTAGGACTCTCTCTCCCCCCGAAAAAGTCAAAAAGTTTGAAGAGTTTTTGTGGAATTTGGAAGCAATGGTCCCACAGCCATCCCAGCACGCTAGTGCATGATTAAGTCAATTTACTAATTATCTATAGTATCTACTGTAAGGACACTGCGGACATGTATTTAATTTTATATTAATTATTCACTGGATAAATATTAGGTATTTATATAGAATCAAAAAATCTAAATAATACCTTCCGGCTAGCCATTTTGGATAAAGTTATAGGTTGTTATAAATGGTATCAGAGCGAATCCGGCTTATAATCTATATGGACTATGGGGCACTGCAGCACGGATCCATTAGGACTGACCACGAGCCGGTCGTGGTATTTGTGAATATATTTGAATGGATTTGAACTGTTAATCTTATGAGGACGTCAGGACTTGAACAGAAGTAGTATGTGAGGATTCGTGCGGGCGTGTATTTAGTCTCACATCGGTTATTCACTGGATAAATTTTAGGTACTTATATAGGATTAAGGAACCCAAATAATATCTTCCAGCTAGTCATTTTAGATGAGGTCTTAGGTTGTTACATTTGCAGAATATTATGAAAAGAGAAAAAATATTCAAATATATTTTTATCAAAATTACTCAGTAATATATGCTAGATTTAGTTAATATATTTAATAAAAGCTAATATTTTGAAATGGTACAAAGGGGTCATCGATGCACATAATTTAACTTTTTGAAGACTTTCTTCTATTCCAAAATTGCAATTGATTATCTATTAAACAAACTCATAGATCTAAAATGTTAAGTTTTAACAATAAAGATCTCTTTTAAATAATAATAAGAAACTGCTCAAAAAAAAAATCATACTTCGGTTCTAAAATTTTTAGTGGAGATCTCTCTGTAATCATAACTTCATTTTACATATCACATATTCTTATATATACATTGCACATGCCCAGTTGTTAGTATCATATTATTTGGAATGTTTCACATAAATATATTTTTAAATTATTCTTATCTTTATTGAATTTAGTACCAAATTATATCATAAAAGAAGAGACCCATCAAGAACTTTATTAACCATTACATATTTATTTTTAGCCATTCTATGGATCTACTTTTCTATCCTTCTTTAATTTTCCAACAATTTGCTTGCTAATAAAATGCACCAAAAAAATATGAAACTATAAAACAATATTTAAATAAATAAAATATAAGTAAACAAGTGTGTTATTGATATAAAAGTATTACTAAAAACTGCTATCATATCAAGATTTAGATTTCATCTAGATATAGAAGTCATTTTTTCTTGCAAAAAAATAATTATAATTAAAACTTTTTTATACAAAATTCTTTTTCCTATCTTAGTTGAGGAGAGTGCTAAAATCTTTACTTCATTTTGCTTCTTCTGTCTCATCCTCATTGAAAGTTTCAACAAAAAAAAAATGTTGAAAAGAAGATTATTAGCATTAATGAAAAAAAAACAAACAAACCTAATGGAAGCTATATATTTTTTTTTGGTAGAAACGACAATTTATATTATTCTAACGTGAGTACAACTAGCTAAATCACAAGAAAGCAAAAAATTTAAAGGAGACAGAATATTTGCTACAGATGTCCAAAAAAACTCTCCAGAATGCCGAGCAACGAAGAAGGCGACCCAGTCTGCGACCTTGTTCACCTCCCGAAATACATGTGCAATCTAAAATTCGCCCGCCTCCTGAAGCAACCTTCGAGTCTTCCGGATGAGTGAATGACCATCACTGTACCTATCTACACTCCAGATCCAATCGATCACCAAGGAAAAGTCCCCCTCTAGATACACTTGCTCAGCATGAAAAACTCGCCTCGCATAAGATATACCCTCCTAAGCTGCTCAAAGTTTTGCCCCAACACCAGTAAGACCTGGCGTGCAGCGCCCACCAGCTGCTATCAACATGCCTAGAGAATATCTGATCACGAAACCCGCACCAACTGGAAGCTATATTTATTATTTTATATCATCTGATTTGAATTTATTATACAGAAAAATATGAGTGAAGAAATTTGTAGCATATCCATCATTGATTGGATTTGTTAAAAATCATAGCTAAAAATATCTTAATAAAAACATTAAAATTTGATGTTATTTTTTTATTCTTAATCCTACCTATTATTATAACAATATAATAGTTACATACCAAATTCCAATCTTTTATTTGAATATTTATTATGGCTCACCTCTTGAATAATTTTTGCATATTGAATTAGTGGACTTGTCTAGAGTCGACAGAGTCCATCATTCAAACAATAATAAATATCCTTGCATTGATACCATCAATCACCATGGCAAGAGGAGCAATAAAGCTCTGAACCAAAGATGCCTTTTTCTGAAACAACTGATAAAATAGAGAACGGAATCTAGGAAATACTTCTCATATGTACGTCTTCGATTTAAATATAAATAAGAGAATAATTTAAGAGCATATTTCTCATATTATTATTTTGAATTCATTCCTCCAATAGGCGTTATTGGAGGAATGAAACACTGGGGCTTTGGTGTATGAGAGTGACACTCAATATTTAATTTTAAAAGATTCAATATTGGTGTGTGAAGCACTCATTTTGTTGCAGCGGGAGTCGGGTTCCTTTTGCGTAGGAGAAGGGCAAGAGCGAAGCATGAAATCCATATTATAGGATAAACTTCTTATTTTACAATATTTTTTTTAGCATCCCTCTTACGGATGAAATCCATTAGATATAGACTTTTTCTACAAACAGAACCGTCAGTCATATGATTAATTAATTAAAAAAATTGCAGTACATACTATATAACTAAATAATACGTACTAAGTAAATTAGTTATTTAACAAATCAATACATACATTTAGATAAATCAATATACCATTTCTAGAACATGATATTCACAAGTATATAGTATGAAGTAAAATAATATATATTTAGCAAATTAGTATCCAACAACCCAATAATACCTCCTTTCCTGACCTAGATTCCTCATTAGAGCCTAGAAGAAGAAGGAAAAGTAGAGGTTTGGTGGTGTGTAGGGGTAGCAATCAGGTCGGATTATACATAAACGGATCGGGTCACATGCAGGTCGGGTCAAAAAATTGTAAACTTGAACCCGACCTGTTTATTAAACAGGTCAAAAAATTACAACATGAATCCGACATGTTTATTAAACGGGTAACCCGACCCAATCCGTTTAACCTGTTTAATAAAAAAATAAAATTTAATCCGGGCGCCTACTTCGCCACCCCGCACGGCCGCCTCTACACCCAGTCCTTCCACCTTATTGACCGCGCCACCGACGAGCTCCTCCCCGTGAAGGCACTCGTCTTCATGACCCACGGCTACGGCTCCGACACCGGTTGGCTCTTCCAGAAGATCGCCATCGCCTACGCCACCTAGGGCTGCAAAGTCTACTGCACCGACCTCCTCGGCCACGGCCGCTCCGACGGCATCCATTGCTACCTCAACGACATGGAGTCCGTTGCCGCGGCTTCCCTCGCCTTCTACCTCTTCGTCCACCGTGAGCATCCGTCCCTGCCAACCTTCCTCTTCGGCGAGTCCATGGGTGGTGCCACCACCCTCCTCATATACCTCCGCACCTCGGAGTTGGGCGTCTGGATGGGGCTTATCTTCTCCGCGCCGCTCTTTGTCATCCCAGACGACATGAAGCCCTCCCGCGTCCGCCTCTTCCTCTACGGCCTCCTCTTCGGCCTGGTTGAGACGTGGCAGGCGATGCCGGACAACAAGATGGTGGGAAAGTCCATCAAGGACCCGGAGCATCTCCGGATCATCGCCTCCAACCCGCGGCACTACACGGGGCCGCTTTCGTCGTCTGGTGCTTCTTCGTCCATGGTGGAGCCGTGGAGCCGTGGAGGGTAAGAGGATTTGGGGATGGAGGAGGCCGGCGCGAGGAGCGAGGGGAACGAGGGGAGAAGAGGGTTTTATTTCCACCTAGGGCTAGGACTTTTGTATTTGATTTGGTTATTCAAACGATCCGTTTGTTTGCTTCTCTTCCATGGAAGTTTCATTTTTAAGGCTGTGACTTGTGAGGCACTTGTTCTCGATAATAAAAAAAGCCTAGCCCATATATTAAACGGGTTAAATAGGTCAGATATTTAAAATCCATATCCGGCTCAATTAATAAATAGGTTAAACGGGTCGATCTGTTTACGATCCGAACATGTTTAGACCAAACCCACCTGTTTATGATGGGTCAAACATAAATCGGATTGGCGGGTTGGATCATATTTTGCCATCCTTAGTGATGTGTTGTTTGGCTAACCATAAGAAGGGGGAGGGGGGAGAGAGGGTGCAGGAAAGAGATGGAGGGAAGAAAAGGAGAAATAGAGGAGGGAGGAGGTCCACACCTAGGCGCCACATGGCATGATATAAAATAAGCACAAGGCAAACTCAAAAAGTCGACACTTGGCACACTCTAGGGAGAGCTAGACTCCCCTTTAATGGTGTAGTATATATTTTTTTAGCATAATCAGTATTATATACAATAAGATCTAAGCAATTCATGGTACTTTCTCTCCTTTCATATTTTGAGTGTTAATCTTGATATGCATTTTGCGACAGGCTTTTAGGTTTTAAGATAAGATTGTTGGAGTAGTTGGATGCTTTTGTTGATTGTGCTTGTGATCCAAACAAGTTTTTCATTTTTCTAGTTTCTTCCTTCTTACTATTCTCTTAAAAATATTTATATTAAATAATTCTAATTTTTTAAGTTAAGAATTTAATTTTATGAGGAAAGCTTTTTAAAATTATATGAACTAAATTTTCTAGAATATAGCAATGCCTAATACTAAATTATACGAACTAAAAATACTTTATGTGTTTTGCTTTTAGCTTTAGTATGATTATATTTTGGACCTCACTGATAGGAGTTACACATTCGTACTTTAATTGTTCCATTGTTGTAAAATTTTTGGACCTACTTCATATAAGTTTTGTGATACTTTTATTCTACTATGCAAGGGTTAAGCACAGTGCTTTTAATCCTTTACAAGGATAAGATGGATATAATCATGTAGATTGCTTAGTCGAAAATTAATTTAAATGATTTTGTAAAATATGGTTATTTAGCAATATGTGATGTCTTGGTAACAGAGCCGGCCTAATCCTTAGGCAATTGAGACGATCGTCTAAGGCCCTGGCCCAAAGAAGACAGGGAATGCTTCAAAGACAAAATGGAAAGAAAAAAAACTTTTCTTAGTAAGTTTGTCTTAGGCCTCCAAATGTATAGAGCCACTCCTGCTTGGTAATGAACTTCCTTGTTATGTTAAGAGGGATTTTTTTTGTTTGTGTACCTAGCTTGTTAAAATCTTTGTTAAAAAATATACTAAAATTTATTGAAAGATATTTTTTGTAAGTTTGTGATAGATAAAATCTAAGAAAAAATAGGCCTTCAACTTTTCGATAGATATATAGTAATATAGATGTAAAGCCCTCTTACAACTTCATCTTACCTTGTACCGCAAAAAAAAAAAAAAAAAAAAAAAAAAAAAAAAAAAAAAAAAAAAAAAAAAAAAAAACTCTTCAAGTCACCCAAAAGTTGGTAGGGCCACGGGTGCGTTGGGCTGGTTGCGGAAAGCGGAAGCAACAGGGAGAGAGGCCCAGAAGCTCATCATCGTGGACGCGAGCGGGTGGTGATTTGCTGCTTCTTTCCGAACAGCATATGGCATTGCTGTTTGGTCCAATCACAGCCGTCCGCACGAGTATGGACGGCCACGATTGGACCAAATAAGATAGGACATCACGGGCCCAGAGGGTGGATGACCGGAGTAGGTGATGGGTTGCAACATCGTGTCGACATTGTTGGAAAAAATAAACTAAGGACTCTCGATCTTAAAAAAAAAACAATTAAGTCCCCGAGTTTCGGGAGGCCGCGATATTCTTGGAGGGCGCGCAGCAACCGCGAGCCAATACTTTTATTATTATTATTATTATTATTTAAAAAAAGCGGCTATTCATTTTATATAACAAGCCCAATGACTTGTATATATATATATTTTAGGGTACATCATGGGCTCACAAATGATGGGTGTGAATACGGCTAAAGGCTTGATTTTTTTGATATAGAATGGTGAATAGGTCCAACACTTTAGTATTTTTGATATGGAATAGTGAACAGGAGAACAAACTTTAAACGCAATAGACCACACATATTTTTTTTTATTTTTTTAAAAATAAAAATACGTCTCTCAATGAATGATTCATCTTCTTTTACGACATTAATTATTAAATCATATATTGCACAAATCTCAAAATATTTTGAACTTTTTTCTTATCTACCTGCATAGATCTTGAAATAATATTATGCGGTCTAATGGTTGACATCACAAAAGCAGGTGAATCATTCTTTCGCATAAAAAATGCAACTTGAACAAAAATAATAGTTGTTCTTGAAAAAAATATTTTTGTTTAATTTTTAGTAGACAAAAAAATATTTAGTAAAGAAAAATACTATAAATCATCAACCATATCACTACCCAGATCACCAATCTTAAACGGAAGTAATTAACCATCCAGGGCGTGATTGACACCACCTACTTGTCCTCATATTACATCAATCTTTGGTCGCCACATAGGGTTGATAGATTGAGCAGTGATGGGTGGGTGATTTTAGCAACATTTTTAAGTATTCAGCTTGCTTTATGATGAATAAAGAGTTATATTCCGCATTGGAGAGAGGTTTTGATTTGAGATGAATAAATATTTTCTTTTAAAAATATTTTTATTCAATTTTTAATAGATCGTATATGTTAAGTAAAAAATGCTAAAGATCATCCATCATATCACTAATTAGATCATTGATCTTGTATGAAGGTGATTGCATTACTACAACAATCTTTGGCTACCGTATGAGATTGATGAATTGATCGGTGAAAATATTTGTAAGAAAAAAATAGGTTGGAGGAGTAATGTTTTTCTCTTATTTTATATTTTTGATAAAAATTTGAGATAAAAAAATCTTCATACGCCATTTAAAGTATAAAAGAGATTGAGCACTAACAATTATTTTAGGTACTAGTTTGGGATAGCATATGCGACATGTACCTCTTACAAATTATTGAAGAATAGTACATAGCTTAGAAATTGGTCACAAAACCCTTATATAGTTACTAAATCATGACATACAATCTAGAAAGACATGTCCACATAGCGTTACTAATCTTATGAATGCACTATATAGAAGGGGGAGGGAAAGAGAAAGGAATGGACTTGCCTATACTCAAGTGAGTCTCTAAAAAGATTTAGTCGCACATCAATGATCCGAGTTATTGATGTGACATACTATTTCTAAACTACTTACCCACCAAAAATTATATAATTTGAAGATCTCTAGCCTATACATCAAGTGATCAAAAAATATATATCATATTATTTAGATTGTTCAATTTTTTAACTACTTAATGCTTAGGTTAAGCACCTCCAAATTATATAATATTTGGTATGTAAGCAATTTATATGTAGTAAATCATATTCAACAGCTCGGACATTGATATGCGACCCCTATCATTCAATCTAAGCTCGACCGAATCTAAGTAGAGATCTACTCGAGTGTAATCAAATCTAGCATGCGCTTTCTCTCTCTTTTTATATATATATATATATATATATATATAACCCTATCTTCTATTTTATACCCTCCTTCTCTCTCCCCACCACCTAGGTCAAAGTCTAGGTTGTTGATAGATCGAGCCTAGTGCTTGTGGAACCAAATACTAAGCAATGGGACTAAATAAAGGGGGGAAATCGAATCCTTGCCCCTTCCTAATGGTACGTGCTCTTACCATCCAAACTAATATATGCACATAGATAGGGGGAGAATGTTAAGTAGTTGGGAATAATGCACACAATAGTTTCAAACTTCGGCATATGAGAAAATAGAGCCCTAAAAACGAGTGTTGTCCCACGAGATGAAAGAAATTTTAGAAGGCTAAAAGCCTATTTGGAAAATCCAATAAGATTGGACTGGATTGTCTATGAAAATAGAACCTGTCAACTTATTCAGCCTCTTTATTTTCTCAAGCCCGTTCTACTACTAACCTAAATTCTATCTATCGGCTTGTTAGACTGCAGGATTAAAAAAAAAAAAATGAGATTTTTTTTTTCTCACATGATTTGAGCTAAAGAGGCATTGAGTTTATATCCTTGATCCAACGAAAAATCCCACTCAATACTGCTGAATTTTCAAAACAAACCCTAAATATTAATATATTCACTATTTTATTAAAAAAATAAAAACAGAAACTAACAGTCTTGTACGGATATCATGACACCTCAAGGAAGCAAAACACATGCAAGCAAGCATGCAAACACAGAGCGCTCAAGCAGGAAATGAAATAACAGCTGCAATTAATTCATATATCCATATGAAAAACTTGGTATAAAACCATTGATCATCATTTATATTGAAATCTTACTCATGCACTCCGCAGATACAACTTAGAATGCAAATCTTGAGCACTCCAAATAAAATAGCCATTGAACAAATTCAACATTTCAAACTGATTATCTACAAAGCACAACCACAATCATCAAGCCTTATCTCTACTTTTTGGAGTCAATTTTATGCATCATAATTCATCTACCATTCCTATCGACATCAAAAGAAACTGGATGCAGCAAAAGTCATGGCATTTTTAGCAAGGAATAAGAAACATAAAAAACAAAAAAGGTTGAATCAGTTGAATAGGATAGGCTCCTTCAATCTTTTCATCATATGATAGATGGAACATGAAGAATCACCAAACTTCAATTTTGACTACCATCAAAGCATAGAAACAAATGAGGAGAAAGCCTTTAGCCATGACCATAAATCTATCTGGCCAAACAACGCTGCCTTCAAGAAATCAGAGTGTACAGCACCAAAAGAAAAGGGGAAAGAGAAAAACACCAGTATCTGCATCAAAAATTCAAAAAGTTTACATCCCAGGGCTCCTCAAAATTTCATTCTGTAGGGAAACAGGTTTTGATACTCAATAAAAAGCATCAGTTCTTAGATACTTTACATGGAGAAAACAATAGCATGTGCTTGCGTCCATATAATACCTGGTACAAAATCACCATTGCTATATAATGGACAACCTAGAGAATAGCCCTTCATTGCCTTGTAGCTATTCTCACACAAGTACTGACAACAACATACAATCAATAAGATTCTAATTAAATGGTAGTTCACGACTTCTAACTGATACAGAATATATATATATATACACACCTTGCATGAAAGATTGTTTCTTGTAGCCTGCACATCAATTTATAGATAGACAAGTAGATAGAATGGATGCCATTCACCTTGTAGGGGCAGATATCATAGATGACCATATCAGTTACCTAGAATCCATAGCAGTATGGAAGACATTCAGAAGATTAAAACCAGGTGGCAAATCATATGACAAAGTCGTTGCAGAATGCTGCTAACTACATGAAAGATGTTTCTTGTAGCCAGCACATCAATATTCAAAACAGGGAAACATATCATGCGTCCATGTCGATTTGCACTCAAAATCAATGCTTAAGAGTCAAAAGCCAATTGTTAGAGATAAACTATAGCAGAGTACTTAGCCTCTTCCAGTTGACTGTAGACATATTCTTATTACTATCAAAAAACTCTTCTATCACATAATCCACATGAAAATCAAACACCTATAAGATGATCAAGACAAATATGTTTTAACTCATCTCCGTGAAACACACCATGTTAATCCTAACCTGACATGGTATATACTATATAGTACCAAGATATGAAATCCAAAAGCATAGGCCTCAAGCTATTCAATTGATGTCCTGTACTGGAGGAGGCTTCTTAGGGCTTAAGATAAAGCTTAACTTATAAATTGCAGGAAAATCCAATTCAGATTTAAGTTTTATTTAAAATTGAATTATGAGAATTGGAATTTCAACAAAATTGATAGCGAATGTGGTGGCAAACCTACAGCATATGAAACCTATTTTCAGTTAGTAAATGGAAGGGTTTAAAGTTTTTTTAGGACAGAATTTAATGCCTTGCTATCCATTCAAATTGAAGTCTGAATTTTGAAAGGAAATAGGACTTTATTGACTGGAATTCAACTTAAGGTTTAGGACTTAGTATTTGACTGGTTTAAATTACAGAAGCAGAGGATTTGAATGAGCTGTCTAACAACTGAATTCTGCAACATGAATTATAGCTTAAAGGAAGCTAGTTAGAGATCGATAAACCTAAGCTTGAGCATCAATACTTGGACTTGAAAAACAGGGGAATCAGATTTGGGAGCAGAAAAAATGAATATAAAAAATTAAAGCACAAACTGTTGATGAAAGAGTAAAGGCAAGAGAAAAGATAATAGCGAGCAGCTTCGCACCGCTAAGAAACCAAGCCTCATACCTAGTTGTTGAAGGTCTCACGCCTCTAATAAGAGAACAAGGCGTCCTTTGAATATTATCCTTAGACAACCATCCTACTGACTTACAAAAAAAGCCCTGAGACCCCCATTTTTGAACAAAAGAAATTTTTACAATTTTTTTAATCCCAATACTAACCAAACAAGGCATGATCATCATTCATAATTACTATAGTGTGAATAATACCACCCGCGAACTAGGGCCATCAAACTGTCAAATAAGATCTAAGATCCTTTTATCTTAACCCTTGATTTAAAATAGCCTAGAAAGACATCCTAGTACACAAGGCTCCTGCTACTACAGGGTTTGAAGAGGGTTAGATATATGCAACCTAGCCTCCGCATGCAGCAAGACTGCTTCCATGTTTTGAATCCAAAACACCCAGGTCATGATGGAGAAACCTTAGCCCTCATTTGAAATAAAACGCTAAAGGGTAAAAAGAACCTGTTAACAAAAAGAAAAGTACAGCTAATTGACAACTAACATAAAATCTAAGAGAAATTCCTAACTTTTGAAAACTCAGTTTTGATTTCCACTAGCCTTGTGGAGTATCATTTTCTGCAGTATGGAACTCACTCCAAATTCTGGAGTTTCAATCAATAAAATCAAGAAATTTCAAAAGAAAAATTTAAAAAAAAAGGAAAAAAATAAGATAGGATATGTTATTACACTATATATTAGAGTACTTTGAGTTACATAGAGATTATTTATGTTTAATTTTAACAATTTAAGGCTAAAGTTAATATTATACATAAGTGAAAATCATCGACTGATGTATGATTTAATTCTTGAATTTCAATTGGTTGAAAATTCATTATGTATGCACTTATGAAACTTTTTATGCCTAGTGCAAATATTTTTCTTCATGCTTTTGTAGAAGTTACAAAAATATGGAATTTAGGGACTTGTTTCCTATTTTTGTGGTTGCATGGTTGTATAATCAAATGTGTGTAGTTATAGAACTTTATTTTATATATAAAAGGATGTAATACCTGTGAAATGCATTGTGTTTAGTTGTTCATGTTGGTCTTTATAGGGTATTATAAAGAAGGGGTTTTTGGAGAATTCAGCCTGTTATGGATCATGTTTATTATCTGTACCCCCTTTTAATTCAATGAAGAGAAAGAAAAAGCATTGCAAATTGATATTACATTGACTTATGTAAATAAATAAATGACCCCAATATGACACAAACATCAAAAGAAAACCTTTTTCTAAAAAATATATATGCATTTGGCATAGGTCAGTTTCAGCCAAAACAAGAGTTCATTACAGTTCAATCTTGGCCAAAACAGATCAATTTCAGCAGAATTAAAACCTTGCATCATGTCTCACTGCACAGCCAAGCATCTACATAATCAACTGACTTAACCGAAAAAATACATGCTAATGAATCTATATGCTATGACAGATGGATATTTCACTGTGCATTTCAAAAGGATGATAAATGCTTGTCGGTCTTAACATTCTATTTCAGTTCAATTCAACCTTTTTTTGCAACAACAATTGTTAACCGATCCATCATTGATCTCTCAAAAAATATATATGACAAAAAAAAGAGAGTCGTCCGCATGTTACAGAAAAGAGTAAACAAAGGCATGCCCTCTAGGCTCTAGCATACATATGCAGAGCCAGATCTTGCTTATCAGCTTCACTTTGCAGGTTGCATCGACATCTTCTCAAAACACTGATTGTCACTACAAACTGTACCCCCTTCTTAATTAATATATGTTGCAATATCCAATTTACAGTCAGAGATTACATCATAGACTATTTCATCAGTTAATTGAAGCCTAGGTATGACTTCATCAAATAAAAGCAACTTCACCAGGAATAAAGGAATAACTTAAGTACATGGAATCTTTGGGCATACCATGACTCTGAACATTAAAATAATAGAAATTAAGTTATTCATTTCACTGCAGCATCTTAGTTAGTAACGCAATAAACTTGACAATAGCATATTGAGTCTCATGTTGTTGGTAGCAAATCAAGAGGTTTTTAAAACCTGAGATCCAAAAATAAGAAATCATTCGAGTTTTATCTTCTCATAAATGGAAACTGAATCCAACTTTATTCCCTTCAGTCTATGTGTCAATGGGATGATCAAGTTTTCCAAAGCCACAACAAGGATATTAGACATCACCATGGTATATTCAATAAGTTGACGCAAGATGCATATGATGGTTTGCATGCAAATATAAGACATAATTATAAATAGTAAAATACATTTTCTTGTACAAAAACTGGATAGGTGAAGAGACATTCTTATGTGGCTGGGAAGGATGTTCATAACTACATCCAATAACAGACCTATCAGAAAGTCTAATTATGGGGACAACTCTTACCCCACACCAGCAGATATTTGAGGACAATCAACCTTAAAAAGAAGCTGGCAAAAATATATCTGTTCATCGGAAGGATTATTTTGATCACTGACATTTATTATTACAAAAAACCTATTGATATTGCAATAAATATATGAACCTTTCTTTTGTTCCAAAGTCTCTTGCTGAACCATTCCATGTACATGACCATTGATAAGCAGGTTTCTTTTCTACTTTTCAGGAGTGTAAACCAAAACAGAGGACCCACAACCTTGATAGATGCAGGCCAGAAAGGTATGTTCTTGTTCACCACTATCATCAGTCAAACCTTCTCCACTAAAATGTCTCTCAGGATCATCACCCTAAATCAAGAACACTCCATTGAAAATGGAGCAATCTGAGACCGGTAATGATGAAGGCCCATTTGACAGCACCCAGTCCCCATCAAAGAAATTTTAGGCAAGAGAGGAACCGACCATAAAGCATATAAGGTCGGTCAATTCACAGGGCAAGGAGCATATGCATGAATCCACCCACTAACACACGCCTATATATTAAGAAAGGAACAATCCTATCTCCTTAATCTCAAACACTCTCCACTGAAATGTGTTACAAGCATTACTGGTAAATTTAATACCTTGCCAATAATAGATATCATGCAACAATGAAAAATTTGGATCCTGGAGTATGATAACCAAAAAAACGATGCAAATTTAGCATACCTAATGCATTCAGTGTCTGCTTAACAGGAATCATTGATCCAACTTCATCTGGTTCATGCTTGATGCAGTGACCTGATGTTTTCCAGGTTTGCATGTGCATCAATTTCCAATTAAACAAACTTACTACAGCCGACAACATTAATCTCGAACATAAGACATTGACAAAAATAA
This sequence comes from Phoenix roebelenii, assembly GCA_025769935.1. Classification (NCBI taxonomy): domain Eukaryota; kingdom Viridiplantae; phylum Streptophyta; class Magnoliopsida; order Arecales; family Arecaceae; genus Phoenix; species Phoenix roebelenii. The sequence goes on from JAOXJJ010000195.1 coordinate 650,367, forward strand.
GGCTGAATCAATTCGAGGGGAGAAGGGTTTCTTGATCATGTAATTGCATTGCTACCGAAAATGTAAAATCAACAGAACACCAAGTTTGCATTATGAAGAGAAGATAGAAAAGGATGCAAAGAAGGAAACTCCCATCGTAACCTTAAATTAATCTGATAAAGATACTACCTCAATTGTAAAAGAATAATGCAAATAAATGCCACTTGGGTATCAGCATAGAAGATTCAAAAACTAAATCTAGTAGCTCAAAAACATTTTTATTCCACAAAAAGACTATAGAAAATACTCAAAACATGAGAGGAAACATCTTATTTCAGCTAGTTATATAAGTCGCATGGAGAGTCTTTTTACCAAAACAACACCATGAAACAAATTTACCATTGTTAATAAGCATGCAGGAGATGCAATGAATAGATTTCATAAACCTTCCACCTAAACTATCACAAGCCTTATTTGATATTGCAGAGGTCCATAAGCAGCACTAGTTCGCAACAAAGCTGCTCCACAGTAAACTTCAAGATTAAATGTCACCACATGATTATAAAATGCAATATATATACCAGATAGAAGTTCATAGCTGAGAAAGAGTGCCGAATGCCCAGTTTGTTTTACTGGCTCAATAGCCAATAAAGATTTGCTTCCCAGTTTCCAAAAGATTCGACTACTTACTGTGATAGGATTTCAAACCCCTTCAATCTAAACCATGTCACAAACCCTTCCTTATTTGATAAATACTCTTGCATGCTTTCTACTCATATAAATTTCCATAAGCAACACTAGTTCACAACAAGGTTGCTCGATGGTAAAATAAAAGACTAAATGTGCCCCCACATGATTACACAACGAAACAAATACCAGATAGAAGTTCATAACTGAAAATGAGTGATGATTGACCAGTTTGTTTTACTGGCTCAATGATGTAAAAAGATCTGTTTATAACTTCCCAAAGATACAACTGCTTACTTGTTTCATATACTGAACAATCATAAGCATTTTTAAAACTGACAAAAGTGGGACTCAAGTACCCCAGAAAGTCAATATTACCTGCTTAATTCAACAGCAAAATGCTGTTTCAAAGCATCAAAGTTATGTTCTTCAGACAAGTAATAAAAGGTCTGAGAAAGATGTCAAGTGCTGGCTATTAAGAATGACAATAAATTTCCGAAAACAAGTTGCCCCAGTGACCGCGTCACAAATCATGAATAGCAGAAGTTGGTGCAAAATTAGCCTGTGGCAAAAGTGGAGAAAATATCAATAAGGTGGATAGCTTGGTATTGCCATCATCGGCTGCTTAGACAAATTAACTTCTAATTAGAAGAGAATTTTTTTTGATTTTTTGGCCTCCAAATCCATGGTAACACATAATGCAACACAAACAGGAACCAGAACTCTGTCTAAGAAGCACGCCATGTTAATCTGATTAACAATGAGCACATGACAGTAATGGACCAAATTAGAAAACAAATGAGCACACCATGTTAATCTGATTAACAATGAGCACATCACAGTAATGGACCAAATTAGAAAACAAATATGCTAGTGAATCTGTATTCTACTACAACAGGACCTTTAGCCCTTTCAGTATTGATTACACATCCCCAAATGGATAGAAAATAAATAGATTCAAATATCAAGTCATCTACAATTTCTTTTGGCTACATAAAGGCATGGTATATCATAAATCACAGTCATACATTATCAATCTTGATACTGCATACCGATCAGTTGCTCTAGTTATAGGGCTTTGATAATTTCCAGCCAATTCTTAATTGTCATCAATAACATGGTCACCTTCTTAATTTGTAAATACTACAGCAGCCACATTACACTCTGGCAAGAACAAAAGAGATGTCACAATAATCTTCTGTTTTATAAAGGAAATATCTAATTAGACCAATTTTCCATGCATCATGGATGCATGAATTAATGAAATTTACAGGTATTCTCTAGGTCAAATGGAAAATCTTCACAGCCAGTCGCTAAAATACCTGACGAAGGATCGTTGAACCGACCTAAAACCCAAATTGGCACCAAATGCAGATGGTTCGGGTTATAAAACTTTCCCCATTCCCTCCCCCAATGGATTCTCTTCCTTACTAGCTGCCCTAGCTCACTTGCTTGCGCTCTCTCTCTCTCCTCTTCAATGCCAACCGATGCTATTCAAAGGTTCAGATTGCACTGCCAACAACTCTCTCTTTCTCTCGCTCTCCCCCTTCTTTCCCTCTCCCTCTTCCTCTCCTCCCACTGTAAACCCTCCCTCGCCCTCCCTCCCTCTTCTTTCCTCTCGCCTCCTCCCTTCCCCCCTCTCCATAGGCCCCTTTCTCTCTCTCTCTCTCTCTCCCTCTCTCCTCCTCCTTCCTTCTCTCTCTCTCTGTTCCCCCCTCTCCATGGGACCCTCTCCTCCCTCTCCCTAGTTCTGTATGCATCAAATAGTTAAGGTATATATCAGTACCATATTGAATCAATTGCCGACCAGTACAACCCCCGATAATGGTCTGGCAAACCTTGTACCTAACCCAATCATTTAAAGCTAGAAGCCCATATTGGAAAGAAATAACTCAAGAAGCAACTGAAACTCTTCCAAATTGGCATTCATCTTATAAAGATCTAAAGAACCTCAGTTACTGTCACTTCATATACAGACAAGGATTATTGTTTCATTCTATACAGCATCTAGCAGCACTCAATGTAATAAATTACTGCCAACCATAAACTGATAGCTTTCAAAAGCAACTACAGCAAAATTTCAGCAGATCGGCCAGCAAGATATGAATCAATCACCCAAACAAAAACAAAGCGATCAGGTACAGCATCTGTTTAGACAACATGACTTGCTGCTCCAAAAAAACAGCATCTGCAAACCCTTAAGTAGAACAAGATAGACAACTCATTCTCTTTGCACTGAGAACCAACTCCCAAAAATCCAAAGCTTTAAACATTAACCAAGTAGTCATAAACAAGAAAGAATCACAATAAAATCTGAGTCCACCACCTTACATTAGTTATGTACCATACAACTATCAAGGCAAATATTTATTGGGGAATATCAAGTTGCTGCCTCTGCAGGTAAGCCACACAGAACAGCAGGCAACCTGATCAACCATCCAATATTAGATACCCAATCTGAGGGCAAAACACCAGAAGATGGCATCAGTTTCTTTATAATCTGGAAGCGGAAAACCCACCTAGCATGAATTAATAGTCACAGTGCAGACAGCCTCAAAAACAATTGGATAGACCAATCACACTAGCATGAAACATCCACCAAAAGCTTCAAGCTTTAACATCCCAATATGTCTCAACAAGAAGTGGAATAGATCAAGAAGCCTCCTCATCACCAATCATCTATACAAAAAAAAAACAAAAACAAAAAAAAATCAACAACTTAAGATTGTAAATCTTAAGTTGACTTTCTTCCAGGAATCCAAAATCAAAAGCAAGGGGGAAAAAAAAAGCTTGAGTCAAGCCCCAAGAATTTACTTGAAAAAAAAGACTGAGTATCCTGATTGTATTCAAAATCCAGATTTATTGACACGATCCACCCTCATTACATCAAAACACCACCACTTTCCTAACAAGCACCCTAAGATATACTAACAATCGCCCTACTTCAAGCATTTATAACAAGATACCTTGATAACAACAAAAGAAGGATCTAAAACTCCTGCGAGGCGGAGCCGACCTCTCCCTTTCCTTTACCCTGCTTCTTAGGCAACAGAGTCTGATGGATATTGGGAAGAACGCCACCATTTGCAATCGTGACAGCCCCCAAGAGCTTGCTCAACTCCTCATCATTCCTCACCGCGAGCTGTATATGCCTCGGCACGATCCTGTTCTTCTTGTTGTCCCTTGCCGCGTTCCCAGCCAGCTCCAGAACCTAAACACGCACCAAATCACATCAGAAAAGAGCACAGAAGAAGAAGATCGAAAAACGCTAAATCTAACCCTAACACTAGCGGCCCTGTTCACCGACTTCAGCAGCGAGGTACTCGAGGACGGCAGAAAGGTACACGGGGGCGCCGGCGCCTACGCGCTCGGCGTACTTGCCGGCCTTGAGAAAGCGGGCGATACGGCCAACAGGAAACTGGAGGCCGGCCTTCTGAGACCGGGAGACAGACTTGGAGGACTTAGGCTTCCCCCTTCCGCCCTTCGTCGAAGCCGTGGAACTCATCGCGCCAACGAAACCCTAGCCCTAGAAAACGCCGACGATGGGAGGAGAGCTTTTTCGGAAACAGAGGATGGAGTCGGGCTTTGTTATATAGAGTCCGCAGAAGAAGTCTAGTATAGCTGCGCTGTGATTGGTCAAATTGAGTCTCGCCGGATCGCCAGCGTGGAATTCCCGCCATAAGCGCTACGAAATTAGCGGTAAACCGAGCCAATACTATTTTATCACACTGCGCGCCACGTCAATATAAATTTCAAAAAAAAAGAGCCATTAGGCGCCCAAAGGAAAATAGCACCGCTTAGAGAAGGGGCTCTCGGAGGTGGTGGCGATCTTGAATTTAATGCGGATGATGGAGATATGGTCGGTGAAAAATGGGAGGAGGAGGGCTGAGGGTAGGAGTGGAGCATGCCCAGCCCAAGCTTTAGGAGATTTAGGCGGTCGCCTAAGACTCCAGCCCTAAAAAAAGCTCACACCCACTAGCTACCACAATCCGTGACTCCTAGCTACAGTGAATCATAGATTTGCAATCCGTAGAGGTAGAGCCAACGACTACTTCGACAAAACGACTGAAGGTGAGTCACCATCCCAATCCCATCACTCATCAGCCATGACCATCGCAAGTTCGCAGCTAGGAAGCTAGGCTAATCGCTGTAAAGCTATAAACCTTCTTCTCTTTTGCATGTTCTTCCTCATCGTCCTCTTCTGCTTCACCGACCACCGTCTTCACCTTCGTTATGACCAACAAGGGTCGAAGGGTGCCGGCGAGGTCGTCTCCGACCGTGGGTTACAAGGAGTATCGTGACCACGGCTGCGAGCTATTGGGGCACCACCTCTGCCTCTACCTCTTCTAAAGCCTTCAAAAGAGGGTCAAAACTCAACAACAACAAAAACTAGAGCGCTCGATCGAAAAGTAGGAGAGTGGGGTGGAGCACTTGATCGAAAGTAGGAGAGGGAGGTGGAGATTGTTGAGGATGGCAGAGAGAGCAGCTCGAAAGTTTTTTTTTTTTTGGTATAACACCATCTCACATATGATAGATATGCGTGCAGCTAACAAAATCAAAGGCCCGAAAAAGGTGACACTCTCTCAAGAGTCTGCATATATTGTAGAGAAGCATCATTTCGTCAATAGCGCTGCACCGACCTCGAATCCACTCAATCACCGTAGTCAAGTTCTCCTCGAGAATGATGCAGTTTGCATCCAGAACAAATTTCGCATAGATAATGCCCTCCCATGCAACTTTAAACTCGAAAACTTTCTTCGTTTTTACCCATATTCGGGACTCGAAGACTATTTGCTCAGGAGATGGACACCTCTCATCTCCACCGCTCACTTGATAAGCCTTTTTTTTTAAACTTATGTTGATGAAATAACATTAGCCTGGTGCAAAATCCTCCATTAGGGCTTGAGGAAAATTTCCACGTCATTTGATTATTTAAAAATATGCAAGAATGAACACATGGTCAGAAGCGCTCAATGTGTGCAAAAAGTTGATGGTTGGGATGGAAGTTCATTGAGTAACCATTATCAAAAGGGCCTGTCTGGTCCAACCTAAACATCGACTTCCAAATGATTACTGTAACATGTGCAAACAAATGAAATAAAATAAAATGCTTTTGAATCTCAATTTGATCAGTGCTGTAAGAGTCCATCAATGATGCCACTCGTTTTATCCTCTCAGAGTAAAACAGTTAATAATATGCAATAATTGACATAAATTTCAGGAGAACTAGAACTGAGGAGATAAGACAAGAAGTTTGAAACCAAGAGAAATAGCATGACAAACAAAATCAGACATCTTAAAGGAGACCGGTTCAGGCTCTTCAGGAACAGATCCTCGTAGCCAAAGGTTGCAAGCTCAAAGATTTAAGTCCCAAGACAGCCCCTAAGCACGGAGCAAATAGATAGGGGTTTTCAAGAATTAAACCAAATTATTCTCAAGAGGAATCAAACCAAATCTGGCCTCCAACCTAGGTGGATCATCAAACTTGAATGTGTTTTGATGAGTGGGACCTCCAAGAGAAGAAACTGACCACAAGAGGCCGGGTTTAATTTGGCTACGATACCATGTCAAAACACGCGCACACGCACACGCACGCGCATGCGCGTAGAGAGAGAGAGATTTTGAAGAAGCTAGGGCGAAGTCCCCTATCCCTCCAAACCAATAGCAAAAAAAAAAAAATCACCACCAAAAAATAAAGAAAGAAAAAAATCCCATCTTCTCATTATAAATGTACATGGTTATCGTTTACAAGCTATTGTAATTGTATCTACAACAAATACTACATTTTATGCTCTATATGTTATACATTCAATCTCTTTGGGTTGATTCCGGTTCGGTCTGAGATACTTAGTTATCCAAGTCCAATCTATCCTCAAGATGAGACATATTTTTCAATCCAAGCCTAATCCAATCCACTTGCAGCCCTAATTGGGTCAAAAAGCTATTCGTATTTTTACACCTTAATCCTTGTTCCGGTTCGAACTCTAATTTCTCTTCACTAATGGCAGAGTTTTTTCTTGTTAGGTTGGAAAAAGAACTACAAAGGATTGCTTCAAAAAAGGGGGCGAGCCGGTTGCGATGCTCCTTTTCTCTTCAAAAAAAAGCAAAGAAAGAGGGAGCCGCCCTTTCCTCGATTCTTGCACAAGGTCACAAGACTAACATTCCAATAGGTAGGGGAACACTCTCCTATAGAATTCCTATGGCACGAAGAAATGGAAGATCCGTTCGAATATATTTTTGAGCGTGTCAAGTTCGAATATATTTTTGAGCGTGTCAAGATCCCTCGATACCATTCACCCAAGATGAAGGAACTTTTAGAAAACAGTCCTACGCTTGAGCTAGAGTTGCTGAAGCCCCGCCATAAAGGAAATGGGAGTAGTTATGCACAAGATCTCATCTTTCCTCGATCGATAAATGAGGCCAGGCAGTGAGTCAGAGTTCATCTAATGGGTACTAATCGAACATAATCTGAAAATGATCGCTAGGGAGAGTAAAACTGTAAAAAAAGTTGAAATGGAGTTGGACCGTCGGCTCCACCATTTTGGTTTGGCGAACGTAATGAGTTTCCTTCAATAAAAAAGTGTTATATCTAGCTGTTGCTTTTGTTTGCTTGTCATTCTCCACTTCAGCTTTTTCCTCAGACAAGGATTGCAAGAGAGGAAGTAAACACTGTAACATCTCTATCCCCTTGATGCTTCAATTGCGCCCCCAGAGAATGGTTTCCATATTTAAAGCTTCACTAATGGTGCTGTCATTTTCTTAACTGCATTTTAATTTAAGACAGGAGTGGTGCACCACAAATACTACTCTTTTTGATGCAAAGTTAAGTTTCAAAGGCTCTGTTGCTGTGGACTATGCTAACCTTTATGGTCTCTCAAATGACATTATTAGGGTTTTAGCTGACTCGAAATCTGTACTGATGAGCTGCCTTCTGCACATATTATACCAGATGCCTCTGATATGATGACATTTACCTATCCTTCAAGGGAGTTATTGTAATCAATTTGGTGTTCTTTAATGAATCAAAAATTATGTACAAATATATTCAAATTCTATTTTCAGAAAGCCTAATAGAAGGGGGAAAATAAGAATCAGAAATCTACCTTGATGACAACATATGCATTTTTTTTGTGGTTCATGGACACTCTAGCTCTTTTGTGAAGCTCAGCTTAATTGGGTGCTGGTGAATAAATTAATTTACACAGACCTTGGAAGGAAAAATTAAGAACACCTATTGGCTATTGGGTGACTTCTTTCTCTTACTTCTTGATGTTCTGTGCAAGTGATTGGAAATCATGGGGCTATTGGTAGTATTGGTGGACTGGTCCTAAATGCATGCTTTCTGCAGCGCTGGAAGATGCCATCATATAAAAGGTCGAACTGTACTCCTGCTCTTTCTCGATTCACAATAAAAAGAATGTGATCGGCTTCTATGATCTTGTAATACCTATGCAAATTCATAAATGCCATTCAATTAGATGTGGCATGGGATGGTATAATTAAGATTACAAAAGATGCTGAAAATGATGAAGTCTGATGCTGTAAATGGAAAAAAATTAGCTATACAGCCAGAATTCTGATCAAAATACAATCACCTCTAGACCTGAGTTCCCAGCAATTATCAAGCAAATGCTCCAAAGCATTATTAATGGGAGCCAAGAGGAACTATATATTCTGTTCGCATTATTCAACCTAAATAAATTCTGAAATACCTTAAGGCATGTTTTGTTTTGCCTGTAAGTGGGCATGGCCTCTTATGGATTGTAACTTGTTAGGCCATCAGTTTGCTGAAAATTACTTCTTTAAAACAATATCATAAAAACAGGTTTTCACAGTGGTCTGGTTACAGCTTCTTTTATTTAACTTCTTTGATCGAAGAAGTGATTTAAGTGGGGTTTGGGGGGAAAAGGGAGACAAAAGAGGGAGATGAGGTGGTAGATGGAGGAGTTTGGAGAGGTGGAACAAACAAATAGGAGGGGGCATCGGATGAAGAAGAGGAGGTGAGGTGGAAATAGGGCTATTTCTTGAGATGGAAGGATGTGATTGGGTGTAGAAAATTTAGATTTTATGAAAGTGAAATTTCAGATCATAAGAATGAGTTTGAGAAGAAACATGGGCTTCTAGGTACCTAATATCTAATTTCATTAGATTTGTCTTTGTGAGATAATTGTCTTATTAGTATTTGTTCTAGCATCTTTCAGTATGTATGGATAAGCAAAATTTTGTTGTTAGTCAGGATTTACAAAATTTCAGGTCCAAGAAACTAGTGGCCAGAGTGCTCTTCAGTTTTCCTATTAAATCAGAGGGCAAGTGCTTAAATAAGATCATGAAATTTTTCTCTTTTGTTTTCTAGGAGAAATGGACAGCCAAAAGTTTCTCTATTTTCTGTTAGTCTATCATAATTCAGAACTTTCTCTTTGACATATTTTGACATACCATATATTTTTTTTCACACATAATACCTAAATTACATGTTTGATTATTGGGCAGTTGGTAACGGGAAATATGACAATATATGATAGTAAAACCTTATTCAGGTTTCATTATATTTATGTTATCAGATTTATGAAGCTTTTCAAAAATGTGATTTATGAAAGCGGCCAAACAGCATTTTCATAGAACTTAGTTGATTGTAAACAAATTGCGATATAATAATCAAAGACAAGCTATTATCTCCTCATGAGATAAGTTGAGGAGGTCATGAACAATGATTTTTTATTCCTCTGACATAGTTATGAACAAGGTTGATTGTAAACAAATTACAATGTAATATCCAAATACAAGCTTTGACTGTGGAATCAGATTAATATTGGAACTTGTAAAGGAGCATGTTAAATGATCTATGCAGTAGCACAAAATCCGAAATCTGAATAATCGACGAATTTAGGATCCATGATAAGGTCAAGTAATGAAATTTTTAGAAGTGAAGAATAACAGGGACAAAGAACTATGAAAAAAAAAAAGCAACTAAGACAGGAATTTATGTAGTAGACACATTTAAGAAGTTTCAGAAGTCGATATCCATAAATTACTTGCACAAACTGAAGGTGTAGTAAGATTTGGAAAGATTTTCATCATACAAAAAATGAACAAATAATTCAAAAACTATAACTAGTAGCAAAAATAAGAGCTTTATACAGATACTTCAAGGTGCGTTCATATGCCATGGTGCTGCAGTATTTATCACAACTAAGGTGAGGATGATGAAACTATGATACAAACCAGATTCCTGGTCGCAGAGGCTGGCATTCTGAGTCATCCATGACAATATGGCTCGGGTGTTCGACGGGTAGGCGAGGGTGGGTCATCGATATTGTGTTGAGTGCTCCGTCATTGTCTTCCCAGTCTTCATCCCTGTGGTCATGGCACAAAAAAGATGATACATTAGCATTCAGCACAGAAGATTTGCAGCAGAGCTTCATAGCACAAGGTTTCAGTTCAGCTTTATACCCACCTGTATCCTTTATAAGGTGGAGGCACATTGGAAGGGCAGCGCCATTGGCTCATCTGCAGGACTCTAATGAAGAGCATTGGGTGGATACCAAGCACACTAGAAGGTAGTGTAAGTCCCATGAATTTTCTTGTTCTTTTGGTTGCATAGCTAAAGTAGAATGTGTTGGGGAATGTTAGGAGACTAGAATTTAGCTTGATAGAACCTTGAATTGTGAGGTCAGGAAGGATCCAATCTCCAGAAGCAAAAGGTCCGGTATTCCCCAAGAGTAAATCAATGAGACCAGCAACACCAGTCTTTCTCCATCCCATCTCGAAGTGATCGAACCCAAAATTGTAGTAGTTTTTAAGCCATGAAATGTTGAGCCAGTCATAGAATATGACTCCTATTCGACAGAGCTGGAGTAGGGATATGGATTTCATAGACCTTCCATCTTCCGGCCTGCGACAGAATTGATGATTTTTTTCTCAAAACACTCAAAACTTAAATCTGCAAAAGATCTGACTTTTTTTTGAGAAAATGAAAAATAAAAGAACATATGAATTCCGAAGGAATAATTTTTCAAATAGCTCCACTTACTGCATTCCATCGTAGTAGGTCCTAGTGGTTCCATTTAGTGCACCAGATAAGGAAGTGATGCTCAATACCCAGTCCTCAGAAGTATTCTCATAGCCACTGAAGGCCTGAAAGATGTTGATCTTTAGTTAAGACAATGATCCCTATGTAAGTGTTGAGTCTTCTGATCTTACTAACATAGATTTCAGACTTAAGGACAAGAAACTAAAACAAAAGATGAAGTACCTTGTCAGCAAGCATCTGCTGCAACAAGCGGACGACTTGCACCCCTGCCGAGTGACCAACAAAATGAATTGGATGGTGTTCATCCCACTCTTGATAGTGTCCTACATTCCAATCAGAATAAGGATACAAATCAGATGAAATATTCCACAGGGAGGACCTTGATGCAATGATAAGGTTGATTTATTGTGACCTGAGCGTCACGGGTTTGAAACACAGAAACAATCTTCCTGCACGTGTAATAAAGAGAGTCTCGTTGAAGTCTCTTTGTGAGGATATGTGCGGGCATACTTGTAATTAGATTTGAATGGATTTGAATCCTTAGCCTAACGAGGACATCAGGGCTTGAACGGGAGAGTATGTAAGGACCCGTGCGGGTGTGTGTTTAGTCCTATATCAATTGTTTGCTGAGAAGATCTTGGATACTTATACAGAACTAAAGAACCAAAAAAATTACCTTCCGGCTAGCATTTTTTCGGGTGAAGTCCTGGGTTGTCACACCCTTTTACCTCTGAAATGAATCCTACTTCAACATAAGGCAATTGTTTACCTTGCCCATAGGTCTTCCCAAATTGTGAATGCCCATATATCCTGCTATGCTCCTCTCCATAGTCCACCTGCCCTCCCTTCAAATAGTAGAACAAATCGCACGCCCTGAATCCATAAACACCACCAAAAGACTACTTTTAAATTTCCATATACACCGTTTTGCAGCAAAACAGAGAGGAAACAGAGTCATTTCCAGCCAAATACATACAATACCATTAAGGGAAGAGCAGAGATAAAGAAGCCTCGACAAGAATATAAATTTCTACCTATCATGTATGCTGGTTAAGGATCCTAAATCTGGAACCAGAACACGCTCGTCCTTCTTCTCGGCTCCGGCGAAATACGACAACCCTCCAAGCCTCTGCAAACCAAACATCAAACACAATTGATCCATTGTTCATCGATAAAAAAAAAAGCCATTCATGGCAGTGAAGAAATCCACATCCACAAGCGCGCGCACACACCCCTTTGCCAAAACCAAAAATCCCATGCACCAACACGATAGGTGGCGGCGACCCTTCGAACACCGCCACCTTCTCCTTGCTCTCCTCCTCCTCCTTCGCCACCAAATTAAATGCGTTAGGCTTGAAGCGATCCGTCACGGCCTGCGAGAGGTCCGACGCCACCGCAGTGCTAAATACGTAGAATCCGAATAGCAGATGCACCGCGGCGCTCACGAATAGCTCTGCCAAGCTCAGTATCCCCACCGACAGCCTCCCCATCGCCACCTTCTCCTCCTCCTCTCAATGGGAATCCAACTTACCAATGAGAGAGAGAGAGAGAGAGAGAGAGAGAGAGGAGGGGAAGGGAAATGAAAGAAGGCTCGTCAACCATCTAGTGTTTCTCTAGGCCGTTTTCTTTTCATTTAAGGAGGGAGGGGGCAGGAAGAGGTCTTTTTCCTTGTATTTATATTACACCAGCTTCAAAGGTGGAAATGTGGGAATAACAACTTCTTTGATTCGTTTGCTTGTTTCTTTGGGAAAACGATGTGAGGTGGGGTGTCATGCGCCCTTCTGATGAGAGGACTCGGGTTTTCAAGGGGCTAGTTTCTGCCGAGGCTCTCATCTACCTACGTCAGCAAAAAACGGGGAGGAAACTCTAAGAATGGATGGTTTAGTAACTTTAGGTTGAAGATAAATTGGTTGGTTTGTTTAGTTGCAGGCAAAGAAATCTGAGTCAAATCCTACTTCCCAACCCCTCAACTGCTCTTATCCATGGACAACTTTCTGCTGCTCTATCCTAAATGCCATGTGTGGGCTGGTGTTAGTATGCTTGTAGTATTATAATTTATTGGAATTGTATCATTCAAGAAATATTTAGAACTTATTTGGTTCATGGGAGAATTCTTTTTTTTGCTGATTTTTTTTTGGAAAGCTAATGCTTGGATATATGATGCTTTAGAAAATAATTTTGCATGTTTAGTTAACCATGGAAAAGTCGCATATTTTAAAGTGGCTTACATTTGGCCAATTATTTAATTTTCTAAAAAAGTTGTATAAAAAACTTATTACATCCTTAGTAAAAGAAAAAAAACTGATTCTATTCTATCTAAAAGCTTAAGAAAATTTTCAAGAAAAGCAATTATCTTAATTTCCAACTAGTAGATATTAGACTTTCTAATATCATATACTAGTTTTTCTTTTTCATAAAATATAAAAATCTTATTCATATAGAAAAGCTACTTTTCTATCTATCTCCTTTGAAAACTTCAACCAAATATAAGTTATTTTTTCATATTTCCGTTAACCATATATTTCTCCCTCCTCTTCCTATGTACCAGACGAGTCTTTAATGTGAACTATTGATCAAGTTGTAAACTATATTCAAGTTGCCATGGAATATTTGTTTTCTGAAATATTCTACATAATCCCATCCTGGAATCTAAATAAATTCAGATGTTGTATTTTGTATTTTGTTTTTTTAAAAGATCCATTGCCATATGTTTATATCGCTGCCCCAATATATTACCCGACCCTGTGAATCACACCAATCAGATTGGGTTGGCCTTCAAGGGTAATCTACTGCAATGGATAATGGATCAAACAGTATTTCCTTAATTTAAGCAAGATCTATCCATTGAAGAATTTTTTTGTTACAATTTACAGATAAGAGGATTCTAGGCTTTATATTTACAATTACAACTAATTTCAGAGTTGAAGTATAATAATTCTTCAACTAATTATTAGGCATGCTTTGTAATGAGTTTGTAGCCTTGCACCATGTGTTCGAGGCAGCCCTAACTTAGGTCTCATGCATGAGAAGTTATACTCTACACTGTATGCATCATGTGACCTTGTATCATCCCAATCATTTTATAAATCCCATTTATCATAAGCTCGTCTCGGCGATTGATCCATTGAAAAAAGACAAGTTGATTGGCATAGTGCATGGCCACGTTTACGATTCCTCGGACACCGGCCTTCCGATCACATTAAATTTTTTTATTACTATTTATATTCCTTGGCAAAGTGTTGTCGGTTGGCATTTTATTTTTTATTCTTTTAATTAATGTCCCCAGCCAGTAGGTTCCAGAAGAGACTAGATAAATTCATATCAGTGTCACGGGAGCTCAATCATACCTTCTTTATAGTTTAATCATCAACGTCACATGCAGGAGGTTCCCCATTTCATGCATCCGAGAAGCAAGCTGTTGGTTTTGATTGGAACAAGCCTTGGCAGAGCCGCTTAAAAGTCCCAGAAAAAATAATGTCAAGAAGGGTGCACATATTCTGAAAAACGAATAAGGCTACTGACTGGGTCGCAGCTCATCATTCTCTGAACTCACTTTCTATCTATTCCTCCATTTTTGTGGAGTACTTTGTTCTTGGACTCAGTAAACAGTATTCACGCGAGACTAGAATGAGCTGCCGGTGTACCAAAATAAAACAAAAACAGCATATTCTTCATTTATTCTTAAAAGTTTTATTTTTGGGTTGGGTGGAGGGGTGGGAAAAGAATGTGGTATTACCCAGGCAAGTTTTTTTTCTTTTCTTTTTTAAAAAAAATTAGTTTTCCAGCAATTTAACCAATTTAATTTATTCCAACTTATTATAAATCGAGCTATATTATCTGTTTAATAAAATAGTCAGGTTAGAAACTGTATTTTTGACCCATTTAATAAATAGGTCAGATTTGGATTGGCTAAGTTTTAGTCTATTATATATCTGCTTCGACCTAATTGTCACCCCTAAATTAAATAAGGTGATATCTGCTCCGACTTAATTTGGGATATTTGGCACTGGTTTTTTGCTCACATGCATACTTGTGATAATGCATGACAAACACTCCTTATGGTAATGCCATTCTTTATTTTTGGACATAGATCATCAGCCATATAATATTTATAAGTTATTCTAGTTGGTAATTACATAAATTTTTATCTTCCCTAATAAAAGAATTTTTTTCTATTTTTTTTAGGGGAAGGATATTGTTTCCAAATGGTTGAAAGTATCATTGTTCCATCAAAAGGATATTTCTATTTATAATGGATTATTTGAATTATCCACAACTAAATATTTTCAATACATGGAGATGCCATTATGACTATGAGGTCATGGTCATCGCATGTATGGAGACAGTCTCGATTGGGGGATTGATCAAGAACTGCAGAGGATTCCAACTCATCAACGAATCAATATCCTAGTTTATTTCTTTAAAATTAAATAATCTCATCCTCTTTGTTCCCATAAACATCTCCCAAACACCAAGACGTGCCATCATTGACTTTGTTGATAATCTATAAGTTATGTAAATCGTGCCATTACCGAGTGTTTGCATTCCTCCTTGCATTCAAGGAGTAGTTGAATCCAAAACTTGGTCTTATTTTTCGGATTATAGACTTAAATAATTTTAATTCAATAGTGTTTTAATGTTAATTTCAATAAAAAAATGTTAACATATGATTTTGATAAATAAGAACAATCAAAAAGAGGTGCAACATGTACATTAACGAGAAGGGCTTTGAGGTAGGCTTCATATGGCTAGCTCCAAAATGTGAAGCCGAGCTCTACGTTAGAAAAACCTTAAAAATCTCTTGCCTCTCCAATCGTCCCAACGAGAGAAAAAATAAAGAGAAATTGCAACACCTCCTCACCCTCCTCTCCTAGCACAAGCTTCACCAAGCAAAAAATAAGTATACACGGGCGTTGCGTGTGCCAAACTCTAGTGCATAAAAACTTACATTTTTATAGGAAGCTAACGCCTATTTTGAGAGAGAGAGGGAGGCCATTCAAATTATAACTACCTAGTCCCTATTCAAGACTGCTAGGATATGATTATTAAAGGCTCCTTTGGTTCGTGGGAAAGGAAGGAGAGAAAATGTAGCCAACGAAAAGGTAAAGAGATGCCATTTATTTAGTTGGAGTTTTCAAAGGAGAGAGATGGAAAAGTTGTATTTCCGTGGGAATATAATTCCAACGTTTCATGGAAAAGTCTTTCCCATGAGAAATATGGAAAAGATACTTTTCCGTGAGCCAGAGATTGAAATATTTTTATTTTTTTTCCAAAAAGGCCCTTCAGCATTAAAGAGGCATTAAAGACCTAATTTTTATTAAGGGTATAAAAGGAATTACACATAACCTTTTCAGGAGAGTAGATGGTCAACCAAATATAAACACTCTGGAAATCTGTCACTTTTCCATGGTTAACCAAATATGCCAAAAGTACTTTTTCAGGCATCATCTTCTTAGAAATTTGATTTCCAGGAATCATATTTCTATGAGAAAAAAATGCTCCCCTCTGCTCTTCATTATTTGTGCAGATGTGTTATCCAGAGCTCTTCGCCAGGTAGTGAGCTCACAGACCCTGAAGGTTTACAGGCTAGTGCAGGGGCTTTGCCGATCTCCTACCAGCTATTCGCCGATGATTGCTTGTTGTTGACCAGGGCGACTAGGCAGGCGGCCCATGTGATTAGGAGGATTTTTCATATCTATTGTACTGCTTCTGGCCAACGGATCAATTTGACCAAATCGACGATTCACTTCAGTCCAAAGACCAAACCTCAGATAAAGGCCACAATCATGGAGATTTTGGGAGTAGGCGAGCAGGAGAGTGCATTGACATATCTAGGGGTGCTGATATTTGGACGATGATTGAAGCGAGGAGATTTGTCTTCCCTTGAGCTCAGTATTAGACGCCGGATTGAGGGGTGGCAAATGCACATACTGTCCATGATGGGCAGAGTCACATTGGCACGGTCAGTACTTAGCTCTATTCCGATATATCTTGTGTCCAACACTGTTCCCCCTTTATCCTTTTTGAGGTCAGTTGAGCGGCTCATTAGGGATTTCATTTGGGGTTGGGATCCACCTAGTGGCATGGGAGGTGGTTTGTCAGCCGGTTTGGCATGGTGGCTTGGGGGTGTCGTCGTTGGTGGCGAGACGGGAGGCGTCTCTTATGCGGCTTGCAGCTAGTTTCATGTTGGAGATCGAGAGCTTATGG
>JAOXJJ010000195.1:688434-713036 GCA_025769935.1 Phoenix roebelenii
GCTAGCTCCACGGAATCCAGCCATCCCCTGTTTCGGAACAAAGTTTCAGCCATCCGCGAGGTGTCCACGAGTCCCCTTGCCGTGAGCTTCTTCGACGTAATCCATCCCGTGTCCGCAGATCAATCAACTTCCCTAAATTAACCCTCATCCAGTTCGTGATCCGATCTTCCTCCCAGCTTTTCTCTCCTTTCACAAAATCCCAGCAACCTCATCTTCTCCGCGATTTATCTTCATCTCCCCTCAGCCATGAGCATCGTTCCAGCCAAATCCAAATTCCCCTGCTTCAGCCACGGAATGGATCAACATCCCAAGTGCATCCCGAGTATCCAGCCATCTTCCATTCCCCTGTTTAGGGATTAATTCCATCCGAATCCATTCACACACCTTCCCATCTCAGCGATCTCACTTCCAGCGGAATCTAATCCATCCAGCAACGTCCCACGCATCCGAGATTCTCCATAGCTTCCGAGATCTCCCCTCAGCGAAACAAATCTTAGGAGCTCGTCTTCATCACCTACCGAACTCAGGATCATTCTCCCAAACGTCCAAATGCATCTTCCCCTGTTTCGGAACTAATCCCAGCACTCCTTCTCCCCGAGCATCACGGAAGAGCTCTCTCTCCCCTGCATCGTGGATCCTCTTCTTCTTCCGCGATAAGATCCAGCTCCTCGTGGCCGTGTTCATCTTCCAGCCTTGCATGCGCTCCCAAGCCACGTCCACGAACAAACTCCTCTGTTCATACTCCCAGCCGTTCGACCCATCTCCTAGATACTCCCAGCCGCATCTCAACCGGATCAGCTTCATCCAGCAAGCGATCTCCCGCATCATTTCCTCCGAGATCCCAACTTCTCTCCCCTGTTTCACGTTCAATCCCGTTCGAATCAAGCTATCCCGTTCGGAACAGAGTGTCAGCTTATCCACGGGATGAACCAGCTATCTCCCAGCTCAACCTCAAATCCCAACTTCATGGCTTCCGATTCTTCTTCCCAGACTTCACGGAAACAGAACACACCATTCACGGGTCATCTTTTTCCCTTGGTTATTTGTCTTTTCCACTCTCCTCGTCTAATAATTTAATTAACCTGTTTGCAATAAATTTAATTAATTACTAATTAAATTTTTAATTTATCAATAATTAATTAAAACTCAATTCACCCCCTCTTGGGTTGTCTACTTAGGCAACAATTATTTAAGTCTTTTGAAAATTATTTATGATTTAATGAAATGTGCATCGATTTGTCGTGGTTTTCAAATTTATATTATTATTATGTTGGTATGGGTGTGTAGGAATTCTTACTGGCTGTAGAGCTCACTTTGTTTTTCTTCTTTCTTTTTATCAAAGTTGCAGGATGCATAGATTTGGATGGGATGAACGTAGAATGCGAGTACCAGAGTCATTAGTTAGTTAGTTTGCTTATCCTTCTTTGATGTCGATGAACATTTGAAGAGATTGTAATTGAACTAATTTGTTTATTTGGACATGTCGGATTTGTCTATTTGAATTACTAAATTAATAGTGGATTTTTTGGAATTTTTGTTAATCATAGGCCTTGTATGATCCTTAGGACACTGCTCTAGGGCTCATGCGGCCGATCGCGTACCGGACCCGAGTGCTGGGTTCGAGGCGTGACACTCAAGCAAACAAATACATAATCCTTGACAAAATTATAAATAGTCAGAGCCCGAGTTACTGAACATCGACAATTTTCCTTCGGAGATTTAATGTTTTCTTATCATTAAAAAAGAGATTTAATGTTTTTAAACAGTTAAAATCCATTTGTTATCATCCTTTGGTCAAGTGTATCATTTTGCATTCAGACTTGCTCAAAGACCTGTTTTCTTCTTACCACACTAACATCAAAATTTGCAGTCAAGGGGACAAAGACCACCCTCTTTATCTACTTTCCTGTTGTTTTTTCACTATGACATGATTTCAAGAGCCTCTCTAGTTTGTCCAAGAATATTAAATACAGTAGCTGCTATATGATATGGTGTCAAGCCAGCATCTTCTAACTGATCAGCTGGTGATCCATGGTCAATGTATCCATCTGGAAGAACCATTGGTCTCCACTGCACCCAATAATTTGGAAATCAGAATCAGTATCCTGCAAGACTTCTAATATAACCACACCTCCGATCATGCTACTAGGCGATGGATCTTACCTTAGTTGCGCCATCAAGGAGGCCATCAAGAGCCATGAACTGAGCAACATGAGAGCTGAATCCCCCGATGGAGCCTTCTTCAACCGTGATCAGCACCTCATGCGATTTCGCTAGGCTTCGAACGAGGGCGCGATCCAATGGCTTGCAGAAGCGCGCATCCGCAACCGTTACTTTCAGGCCATGTTTCTCTACCAGGGAAGCAGCAGCCAAGCAGGCTTGAACAGCTGCTCCATATCCCAGAAGTGCCACCCTCTCACCCTCTATCAGTATCCTACCTTTGCCCACCTGCCAAAGCCTGTTAATCTATTTTGTCCTCATGATTGTTATGTGAGCTTACACATAGTTGAAGCATAACAAATACCTCAAGAGGGAGACCCTTGTTTCCTGCAGGTAGAGGAACACCGACCCCATTACCTCTTGGATATCGGAAACAAGATGGCCGGTCGTCGATGGCTGCCGCAGTGGCAACCATGTGAAACAGCTCAGCCTCGTCCGAAGGAGCCATGACCACCATATTTGGCAGGCATGCCATGTATGTGACATCGAAGGATCCACAATGAGTCGGTCCATCGGCCCCAACGAGCCCTGCTCGATCCATCGCAAACCTTACCGGCAGTTTCTGCAGATCCACATCATGAATCACCTGCATCACAAAAACTGAAACATGAGTCTCTCGCAATTCTAAATGTATTTTGTTGAGATCTTGCTTCAAATGCCTATGAAATGGATCAGCTGGCTCATGACTGCATCTCAAGTTCTCATACTTCTGCTGCAGATTCTCGAGAATGCAGCGCAAGACATCGACTTGCCTGATCGTAAGCCCGTTGCAAGAACGATGAGTAGATTGCGCAGAAGGGCTTAAGGCCTTCACAGGCTAGACCAGCTGCAAATGTGACAGCATGCTGCTCTGCGATTCCAACATCAAAGCACCTTGCTGGAAAGTGGCGAACAAAGTAGTTGAGGCCTGTTCCCCCTCCCATTGCTGCATGGATTGCAACAATATCTTTGTCCACCTCTGCTTCAGCTATCAAAGCCTCAGCAAAGTACTTTGTGTAAGACTGAGTCTTGGTACTAGATTTGAATTGCTTCCCACTTGCTGGATCAAATTTTGCGACACCTGAAGAGGAAAAAAAAAGACACAGATTACGACATAGCAGTCGTTACCACTGAGTAGAAACTAATTCTCAAATCTTCTTCACTCTGCATTCCTCCATAGAATTCAGTCTTCACCATGATACTTGTCGGCAGCTCTCTCCGCATAGGGGTATCCTCTTCCTTTCTCAGTTACAACATGGATGAAAACGGGGCCTGTTGTTTTTGTGCTCTTAACCTCTTTGAGAATGGTGACGAGGTCATCCATGTTGTGACCATCAACTGGACCTATGTAGTAGAGGCCGAGCTCTTCAAACAATGTTGAACCAGATCCACTAATCATTCCTCGAGCATATTCATCAACTTTTGCAGCTAGTTCATGCATTGACCCACCAATCTGCTTTGTGACTCCCTAAAAAATTGTTCAAACGCACGTTTCAGATTTTTATGATTGCAGAAAAGAGAAATAACTGGTGCTTTTGGCTGCATCATAATGCTTGTTTGTGCCAGAAGAATTGATTCTAGTTCCTCAGCAGACAATACTGAAGAAATTCCCTAGTAGTACTAATTTCAGTGGCAATAAGCTTGCAAAATCTAGCTCGATAGCAATGTTAAAGAAATTGGTGACCGGTCTTACACAAGACAATTGATCAAAATTTTTGTAAACGTCCATGTACAAGAGCAATTCCTCATAATTTTTATCTAGAATTCAGTTAAATGAAGCTCTGGTCAGAAAGTTTTCCAACTTTTTGGCCTTCTAGTCTTATTATTACTCTCCCTTAGATAGGGAGGAGAAAAAATGAGCATACCCAAGAAGTCAACAATAAAGTAGGATCCATGTGCAAGAGCACTTCGCTCAAATTTTTATCTGGAATTCAGTTAGAGTGAAGCTCTGGTCAGAAATTTTTCCAACTTTTTGGCCTTGTAGTCTTATTATTACTCTCCCATAAATGAGCATACCCATGAAGTCGACAATAAAGTAGGATCCATCTACAAGAGCAATTCTCCAAAATTTTTATCTAGAATTCAGTTGAGTGAAGCTCTGGTCAGAAATTTTTCAAACTTTTTGGCCTTGCAGTCTTATTATTGCTCTCCCTTAGATGGGGAGAAGAAAAAAATGAACATACCCACACTGGCACACCCACATAACCCATCCACCCAAAGTTAGACAGAATATATATGCCTTTGCTTACCTTGGCTACCTCCCTGAGTTCTCTCAGAGGCCGGCTAGACTGCAATCTACTGAGAGCACTGCTCAAAGCTCCAACTGGTGGTATAGGCCCATCAAGATTAGCAGTGGGCAGAGAAACCTGATTGTTGTCATTCAGTATGACAATCATGTCTGAATCAAGATATCCAGCATTGTTCATAGCCTCATATGCCTGTCCTGCGGTCATGGCTCCATCTCCTATTACCGCGATCACGTTGTTCTTTCTTCCCTTCAGGTCTCTCCCAACAGCCATCCCTGATCACCAGAAAGCATTTCATGTATTGGAAGCAATGAATACTTGATGAAATAAATGGAAGCTCATCATTCTCAAGGTAGTGCAACCTCAAGACCAAGAAGATTACATTATTATGTACACTTAGAACCAGAAAACTAGAAGTTTTAGTTGATATGGTGATGCTAATAAGCATGATTTCTATTATGAACTACATAATTTAGAGAGAGGTATAGGATCCAAAGGTACCAAGGGCTGCCGAGATACTGGTGGAACTGTGACCAGCACCAAAGGAGTCGTACTCGCTCTCCGAGCGTTTAGTGAACCCCGATAAGCCATTCTTCTGTCTCAAAGTTGGCATCTTGTCTCTCCTCCCTGTCAAGATTTTGTGTGGATATGACTGCAAAAACATCGAACTCTCAGAACACTTGGTCTTGCTTCTTTTCCATGCATCAAAAAAATCTTATTTGAATATTCGATTGAGAAATAACAAAATAAAATGTTTTCATAACTATATACTAAAGTTTTTCAAGCAGCCATCATCATTCTCTCCATTAGAAGAGAACTGCGAGAAAGTATAGAAGATTTTGACATTCAAGGAAAAGTAAAGAACCTGGTGGCCAACATCCCATAGTATCTTATCTTGAGGAGCATTGAAGGCATGGTGGAGGGCAACTGTTAGCTCAACAACACCAAGGCTCGAGCCAAGATGACCTCCGGTTTCTGAGACATGGAAGATGATGTCCGAACGGAGCTCATCTGCGAGTTGTTTAAGCTCCTGCACGAATTAAAATGATAATTCTAGCTTCAACACCATGTGCCACACTGATCTTTCACTGAGATCCTTAGCAAACGTTTCAGAGAAAATGTGAAGGGTGTTTTAGGCACTCCTCAGCTAACCTTGATTGAGAGATTCTTCATGTGGATGGGAAAGTTGATAGTGTCCAAGAGAGGAGTTGGAGGTCTCTGTGAATGATACTCTCCCCGCTCTGACAGTGATGCACCAACACATGGCCCTTTCCTGGTCTGCAAAACACCACAAAAACAACCCCATTTAATTGACTCATACATCCAATTCATTGGTAGTTTATCGCAGCTTTAAGTCTGAAAAACCTGTTATCAATAATTCTAATTTCTAAATATGATTATGTGTGTCTTAGACCACCTTCATGGTCGTTTTATTCAGATTATCAATTATAAAATCTTGGGCAAGATTCAAAAAATTCCTCAACTTCAACTCGACCATTATATTTTATAACTAAGAATCCAACCACTCATAAGAC
This sequence comes from Phoenix roebelenii, assembly GCA_025769935.1. NCBI lineage: Eukaryota > Viridiplantae > Streptophyta > Magnoliopsida > Arecales > Arecaceae > Phoenix > Phoenix roebelenii. The sequence goes on from JAOXJJ010000195.1 coordinate 694,415, forward strand.
TCCGTATTACATCACCATAATTCCAACTAAAGACACTGCAGAAGACTTGCCAGTCACCTGAAGATCAGAAACAAGATTGGAAGGTGGAGCAAACTAACCTTGAGAAGTCTATACTGATGCTGGTGGGAATGGAGGTCAGCCCCTCCAAGCCAATGGGAAGACAACAGAGAGGGCTTATGCGAAGGGAAGAAGAATGCAGGGAGAGGCAAAGCCATGAGAAGCAACAATAGACAAAACAATAGCAGAGGAGGAGGAGGAGGGTCGAAAGAGAGGAAGAGTTAGTGGGCTTTGTAGAGACGCAAGAGCAAGGGAAAAGAGAAGGAAAGTGTCATGTTGGATGATGACAGGGAGTGAGACCAAAAATGAATAGAGAAAGGGCAATGGTCAAGGCGTGGATGCATGTGGCTGCCATTAATTTGCTACGTTCGAAGCCGGCCTACCATGGTCGTGCCTTCCGTCCCCATGAAATCCTCTCCTCGGGCCGACACGATATGGGCACCGGTCTCATTGGGCCACCTCATCAGAGATTCGCAAAGGATAACGTCGGTTGATACATTCACAGGAAAAAGAAAATGTTAGGGAAAACAAAAGCAAGTGTTCTCATCTCTGCCGAGATTTCCACCGAGATACATGGATGTATGGGCATTCGGCTGAGACTTATCTGTTTCCAAGAATTAGAAATTAAGTAATTTCCAAGAATAGATACTCCATAGTGCGCATTTTTTTCTAAATGTTTATAAAATTACAATTCTTTGCTTGTAGGATTTATCTGTTTCTACTTGTATGACAAAGTGCTCGTTTGGTTCCTTTGAAGAGGACGAACGTAAGTGTCACGTTCTAAACCCGTCACCCAAGTTCATCATATGACACAGCTGCTTGAACCCTAAAGCGATGCACTAGAGATCATGCAAGGCCTATACGATAAATATAATTCTAATCAAATTAAATCCACCATTACCAAATAGCAAAGTTTAATCAATTACAAAATTTGAAATAGTCATCTAGTATCAGAAAATCAACTATCTAGTTAACAACTCTGTTGCACAAACTCAATGCCCAAACCCATCCAAAGCTAGGCATCCTGTGACTCTAGAAAAAAATGCAACAAGAGATATTAGCTTTATAGTCCAGTAAGAATTCTCCATGCATGCACACAAGTATGAAGATGAAAAATAATTTTAGCAAATATACAGCTGATAGAAAAATAATAATAAGATTCATATATCAACAACCTAGTAATTAAATAAATATAAAACGAATCTAATGTATATATTTATATAACATAAATATAAGCTATACCGACATACACATCAAGTTCTAGCCGTATAGCAACTCAATTTTATACATATCACTATAATAGGAGTCTCGAGATATATGTCAAACATCACCACAATTTTGATATACACATTATATATAACCTAATCAGCAATTCCATTTACTTATCATTGACAAGTTCACATAGGTAAAATCTTGACAATATTATCATTTTGGCATTAGACTAGTCCTGCTTATACTCTAGGCTATGGCAGTCCAAAATCATATACCATGTTTCTGCCTGTGGTCTGTAAACACAATATCGCATCTCAGCCCATAACCGATATCATATATACCACATTTCATGCATGCTGATTAGTCCAGATACCCCTCTTTTATGCAAACTTATAGTTATATAAAAACTCAATTTACTTATAATTAGACATAATTTATTATCTTGATTTGATGTTGGCATTGAACTAACCATAGCTATGCTCCAACCCGTGGCAGGCCAAATATATACCATGCTTTCACTGATAGTTGGCAGCCACAATATCATATCTCAGTCTATAGCTGATCCACCACTTTTCACACATGGCTGGCTAGTCCATATGCCCTCCTTTTTTTCCACTCTTACAATTATGCGACATTCAATTTAATTATGTCACAATTATGATTAAGAGTAGTTCATTATCTGGAATTGACTTTTTAGCATTGGACTAGTTACAGCCGCTCTCCAGCCCATAGTAGGCCAAATATAATGCTGCACCTCAGCCTGAGGCTGACACAATATGTACATCACATTTCTTATGTTGCCAACTTGTCTAGATGCCGCCCATGTCCCATCATCCAATCATGATTTTCTTTAAATCATTTACACTCTATATGATTACAATACTTAGGCGCGAATTAATAAGTTTTGTGCAAAGTTAGAATGAGTAACATGATAATCCATGCAACATCAATTCATCAATATATAATACACATACCAATATGTATAAAATATCCATAATAATGTAGGAAACATCTATATACAAAGCTTCCATAATCATGTAGATAATTATGTTGAGGGATTCTTACCTTGACTAGTGATAGATTCAAATACAGTGAATACCTACCCACAACTCGATTTAAGAATCAGGGTGCACAATACCTTACTCAACACTTTCTTGCCCAAATGTCTACTCTGCTATAGAAGTAGGTCTAAACATCACAATAAAAATCATGATGTAGAAATCTAGGTCCTTTTCAATTGGCCCAAACCGGTTCAAATGAAATCGGATTATTACAAAAAGTGTTGTCAATAGACCAAATGGCGAAATGCCTTATGTTTGGTTGTAATTTTCAAAGAAGTGAGATGAAAAGTAGTTTTTTCAAAAAGATAAGATTTTTTACATTTTATGGAAAAGAAAAACTTATGTGGGATATGACAAAATCACTTTTTCATGGGCTGAAAATTGAGATTTTTTTTTGTCAAAAGTGCCCTTAAGTTTTTAGATACAACGAGATAAGCTTTTTTCCTTTATTAAGGGAATAATAAGTATTTTATACAATTTTTTCAGAAAAATAGATGCTCAACCAAATATAAGATACTCTATAATATGCCACCTATTTATAGTTAACCAAAGATACAAAAACTATTTTACTAGGCATCATATACCCAAACATCAGCTTTTCAGGAAAAAATGTTCTAGTGAAAGAAAATTCTTCCCGCGAACCAAACCAATCCAAAATGTATTAGTTTTTTACCAAAATTAATAAAGTATGTATCATTGTCAACGAAGACAAACATACCGCAGAAAAAGTGGGCAAAAGCCATTGTATTTTTTTCATATACTTTTTCTTTTATTTTCATTTGTTAGCACGTTTATAAACATACACAAAAGTTATGTAACAGAAACAACCTAGATACAAAATTTTTATAAATGTGTGCAACATTGATCAAGTTGCTTACATCATCAATAATGATTAATTTGCATTGATAACATGATAACAGAGTTTGTCTCACCAATGAGGATACAAATGGGAAAACACTGCTAAAAGGTAATACCACTTTTAACTATCTCCATTAGTAAATTTGAAGATTAACCCTTTAATTCTCTCCTTTGCTAAAGTTTAATACCTTAGCTATGTGTGTACGTGTTATATTTTGATTTAATATGCCCCAAAATCCATTTTTCTTAATTTCCTCAACTAATGATGATTTTCTCCTATTTTTCCAAATAAGACCCTAAAAACACTTGAATCTATTCCAAATTTATAGCTTAACCCTTTAACCATGCGTAAAAATCCTTGATTTGCGCTTAACAACTCTAAACTTGAATAGGTTGCACTTAGTTGTATACCAACTTTAGAAATGTGTCCATAATATCTTTTTGTTTCCATTAAGGTGAGATAACAAGCTTGTAGCTTGGTTTAGTCATTGCATAGGTGTGCCACTAGCACCAGATAACTAGAAAGAGAGATGAAGAAAATGGATAGTAGTGTGGATTCTAATATTTTGACATTCAAAGACTTTTACTATCATAATACTTTTTGTCTGAAAAAAGAGGTAGGGTGTACCCGGAGCTGTAAGTATACACTATCGCCAAAGACAAACTAAAGTTAATCCAGTTAATTTAGAGCAAGAAATTTAAAAAATAAAAGAAACAATAAAGACTGCTAATTAAATTGACAGAAAGATTTTCTTTCAAATTACATCTTCTTATGTATACAATGTGATCCTAAACCGCTAAACAACCATTGGTTTTCTGTACTCATAACCACACACATCACTTATTATGCATCCCTGGCAAGCCCGATAGTTACATTCTACGACTCCACTTACTCTACTATTTGGTCATGTGCCTTCCTCACTTGTGACCATAAGCTAAAACTATTACTGATTTCACAAAGTTCTAGCATTGTTCGATTTGCACTATTGATTCCTCTTATGGTCGTTTAGCCTAGAATGACTAAGCCTTCTATTTAGTTTGATAGCAGTCGTGACAACTCTACACCTTGTCTTTATGTACAACTTATCCACGTGGTGCCCACTCAGTGGATCGTTTTGGTTGCCGACATAGGGTGTAAGCACTTTCCATCCTAATTTCTTCTTGACCTCCTATCCTTTTCCGTCCTAAATTTTAAACATATACTTCATCTATCACTATAAATCCATACAAAAATCCCTATTTTAATTGAGAACTAAAATCACCTCAATCACATTAAACGATATTATAATATATTTTCTTTTAATTTTATACCCTTCGATATATCGATAAATAAACACATTCCCTTTACATGCATGCACCATTCCTTAACATGAGTACTAGAGGCTATGACTTCTTTTTAAACTAGGGAAATCCTTCTCGATTCACTGACCTTAAATTTCTCATCATTAGGAAAGCGCAACTATGCCTCAAATCCATATTGAAACCTATCATTACTGTCAATTTTCTTTTGTGTTTAAACCTTTTCTCTTTATATCTTTTTTGATATACCCGCAAGAAAAAAATATTCTTTGTTATATCTAAGGAAGAAGAAACACTTTACGCTTCAAGATGTGCTCACGATTTCTATGAAAGAGAGAGACAAGGTTCGGACAAGAAATGATATTTTTCAACATTGCATCATTTGCTCGAACAAGCTAGCAAGCTGATAATTATAGTTATAAAAACAAGCTAATTAGTATCATTTATTTGTGTTTTTACTTTATATTTTTTGTAATGTTTGTATTTATATTTATTTTTTGTTTTATAGATCTCGTTTTGCGTGCTTTTAAGCAGTACCTTGTTTTGCATTTTTAGTTTACTCTCTATGCTCAATTATCATTTTTGTTAGTTTCTAAGTTTTATTTTTTATTTTTTATATTCTCATTTTAGATTTTTTATTTTTAAATTATATGCTATCTCTTTCAATTCTTATGTTTTAAGTTGTATATTTTTCATTTCATTTAATATCTATTAATATATAAATTTTCATTATATTTTAATAAAATTTATGTCATTCTAATTTCTTAATGTTTTTTACTTTTTATTTTTATATATGCATATTATTAGTTTATATTCATATGTTTTTTTATTATGTTTTCTTGAACATGCGTTGCCCTATTTGCTTGTTCATGAGCACTGGGTGGATATGTGTTAGTTTGGAGGGATAGATGTACAATAAACAATATTTGCTAGGACATATATGTAAAAAAAAAAAAATCTAATATTTTATAAGCTGAGATTGACGGCATCGATCATAAGTCATTCGACCGGGAAGTTCGCAAAGTCATATTCAGGTCTGGCCCATCACTTTTCATCTGATAACAATAAACAACATTTCAATATATTTCTTCATTAGGAACAATTTACATTATTTTTGTTGCCATGTTTTCTCTGATTTAGGGTTGCTCTTCACACCCGTTTGGAAAATAAAAACTTGCATGAAATACGTTGGTTACATGAGGTTTATTACCACATTTCAGGATCAAGCTTCTTGTTCGAAAAAATATACTTTGCATCATGTGCGCCATATCAGCAGTTGAATGCACCATATCAACAACATACGATAAAAACAAATCAAGATAGAATACATTGAACGGTAATTAAAGACGAGTGCATGGCACATGAGTTCTACAAAAATCGAGATACATAATTGATATGATCAACTGCTATATAATGTATATGATGCAGAATATAATTTTTTTTATTCGACGCAAGCGCATATTGGCTAGAGCTCAGGAAAATAAAGATGCATGATGGGCCTCGTGTACGACCACGTGGTGCATATGATGTCGACAATGGTACTACGTGAACTTTGTGAAATGACAAAATAATCTCAAGGAAACCAAGGTTTCCAGTTGGCATGGAAGGAGGACACGGTAGCAAGTCGCCAACCGCGCATCCTTGGACGGTACGAGGAGACACTACGTCAGCTGCTGGGGGGATCCGCTGTTGGATCCCCACAGGCTAAGCTCATAAATCTCGTGGGGAGTGGGGCGGTCGAATAAACCGCACTCTCAGTGTCTTGTAGTTACAAAGTCCTTCAAGAGGGGCCCCACCACTTTATTGAACAGCTACGTTAATTCGCCTTCTGACCCGCCACCCACTCCATTATCCGACACGAACCCTGCGCTCTTTCTAGTTAGACGTAACCCTCGACCTCATACGACCTCATAAGAGAAATTATTGCATGCCCTACACGTGCACCACGTAGCCATCAGGCGAATCATCTTTCCTTCGTTAGGTGCTCATTGCGATGATCCGCACGATTATGGTCATCCGTTGCTTCACAAAACTTGCAACTTGTTCAGTAAAATAAATGCTTTTCATACCGCACATGTGCATGAAACGATGGATTGAATCATCTCTTATATTGCTCGACCCTTTGAAAAGTATATCTGGACGGCTGTTGCTAGCATATTCTTTCCTTTATATCAGTTTATTTTTTTTACTTGGCAGATTGTACTTATTTTAAAAAAAAATTGATTAGCATAATACACAACTTAATTAGTATATACAGTATAAAAAATATTTTAGAGAAGATAACCTGATGAAATAGGATAAGATACAAATTGGATGAAATATAGAATAGATCAAAAATTTGCTAATCCAAACTTGATTTATTTATTAAATAAATTAAAAATTTAGATTCAAACCCGGTCATTTTATTAAACAGATAAAATTTCAGCTGGAGCAGGGCTGGAATTGTGCTTGACGAGAAATGTTCAGACTTGGCTCATTTGTTAATTAAGCCAGCTTGTTATCAGTTGGTCTCGATCTCTAATTGGTATCTGCAAGTCTAAAGCGTTCAGGCTTTCCTTGCTTATGAGTTGAGCTTTGAATGAGCAAACAAATAATGGTTGGGATTCCACTGTTGCTTCGTCAAACTATGATTATGACTGGCTCAACAGCGCCTAAGGATGGTACCACCAGTTAGCACTTGTGCAAGGGACGTGGCTAAATTACGAAGAGTGTCCGGCCTAACTCGGACAACCGATTAATAAAGCTAATCGCTGTTCTGTGAGTTTTGACTTGGTCTACCCTAAAGGATTAGACTCCAGCCTAGGTGTCAGTGGAGGCAAGTATACCCTACGCTGCATGCACCATACGAATTATCTTCTTACATGTTCTATTCATTATGCGCTCGTCTCAGTGATTAGTCCACAGCAAGAAGATAAGGTGATTGGCACGGTACAGGACTACGAGCCAAATTGGTGCACATGGTGTAGGATATAATTTCTCTATACGGGTAACTAGGCCACTTACCATTTTTTTCTAAAGTTAGGTGGAACTCTACCTTTTATGTGGTGTTTTCGTGCACAAAACAACCATAAAATCAGGATATGAGATTTGGCTAACTACTTCGATCACACAATCTCAAGATTATGACTTCTTAGAGAAGTGCTTTGAAGCCAAACCCTGGTATCCGAAAAAACAAAAAAGAGAAGAAAAGAAAAGAATTACTCCACTACCTCGCATCACCCTAGGATTGGTGCTCCGCACCAAATCCCATTAGATATTGCAATCACCCTGTGAATTCCACCAATTCGCACGTCACATAGAGCTTTTGTTTATTTTCGTTATCATGGTTCTGCACCATAGAGTTTTACACATGATTGTCAAAATTAGATTTGATTGGAACTTCGTTGTAAGTGGATAAATCACAACCGCACCTTCCACAAAATAGAGAAAAGGAATTAAAAAAAAATAACTTCTATTATTTTCTTCATCAATTGTATCGAAGCAACTTAACAAAATCTCTGCCGTCACCGTCACAATCATCTACTAAACACCATAAGTTAATCCAATTTGGTGTGATCAAGAAAATGACTTTGAATATCTGGTTAGGAGATTTCAGCAAAAAATAGCTGGTTAGGAGTTCACAACACGGCACTTCTTCCTGATCTCTTCCACTGTGCCGATAAGCACCTCGATATATCGGACTCATCTTCTTCATTGAAGCTGATAATTGGGAGAAGATGGTGCTTGGCTGCTGAAACTTCTTCACCATCTTTGTCACGAAGGAGTGAGTTCACAACACGGCACTGCTTCCTGATCTCTTCCACTGTGCCGATAAGCACCACGATCGCACTCATCTTCTTCATTGAAGCTGATAATTGGGAGAAGATGGTGCTTGGCTGCTGAAACTTCTTCACCATCTTTGTCACAAAGGAATCCACGAGCAGCGCACCACCGAACACGAATTGAGATAGTTGTCAGGGACCATCTCGAATGTTAGAATCTATTGATTGATTAATTGTGCCAAATTTAGTCGGCCTTACCAAACTTCACCTTAATTGATTTGTGATTTATTGTATCAAACTTAGTCGGCCTTACCAAACTTTATCTTGATTGATTTGTGATTGATTGTGCCAAACTTAGTTGGCCTTACCAAATTTCACATGCCTCATCAAACTTTATCCTAATTGATTTGTGATTGATTGTGCCAAACTTAGTCGACCTTACCAAACTTCATCAACCTCCTAGTTTATATAAAGGCTACTTCTGTACATTGTAACAGACAGGCAGAAATACAATTCTCTTTTTTTATTCTTCTTTTTTCAACATGGTATTAGAACCACCAATCATATAACCTGCTGTCGTCCTTTCTTCCACCTTTTCTGTGGTCGTCGTCATTCGCATATCCTCAGTTTCTCTTATCTCGTTTAGGGGGGTAGCCAAGGCTCCGGCCTCGGCGACTTTCAAAGTCCCTTTTTTAATCGAGATCCTGATAAAATTTTAGCCTTTTTTTTTCTCTTGAATTGTTCTTTGTTATTTTTCCATTATTTTTTGTTTGACTTTCGATTAGAAGGTGACACCAGCCCACTTGAATACTCAGGGGGTTGTTTCCAAGCCAAGAAAAAAAAAGAGTTTGCCCTATTTTTTTCACCGCTTTCTTGTTTCCTTTGGTCCCCATCTCGGCCTCTGTTGCTCCTAGTATCAGCAGCAGCACGTCAAACCGTACCATCAGAAGCTTCACAGGTAAACTTGGCAGGCGCGGTCTTACTCTAAACTCCTGCAGCAGTACGTCAAACCGTACTGTCAGAAACTTGGTGGGTAGATTTGGCAGGCTCAGTCTCGTTCGAAACTCCAGCAGCAGCGCATCAAACCGTACCGTTAGAAGCTTGGCGAAGATAATCTTGGCAGGCATAGTCTCGCTCCAAACCCCAGCAGCTCCTACTCCTACTCTTCATCTAATACATCAGTTTTTTGATACATTCATGATCCAGTTTCCACGGCTGATCAGCTTGCGGACGTCTTCACCAAAGCTCATCTTCCTGACATCTTTTGATCTCTTGTTTCCAAACTCAAGTTGGTATCCACTTTACCACCTTAAGTTCGAGGGAAGATATTAGAATCCATTGATTATTTGATTATGCCAAACTTAGTCAGCTTTACCAAACTTCACCTTGATTGATTTGTGATTGATTGTGTCAAACTTAGTCGGCCTTACTAAATTTCACCTTGATTGATTTATGATTGATTGTGCCAAACTTAGTCGGCCTTACCAAACTTTATCAGCCTCCTAGTCTATATAAAGGCTGCTCACCTACTCCTATACATTGTAACAGACAAGCAGAAATACAATTCTCTTCCTTTATCCTTCTTTTTTCAACATCGAATGTTGTCGACGAGTTAGATGGGTGAGACATAATTTCCGAGCTTACTAGCACAAATCCTCAAGCCTAAATCATTCCTCACTCCGAGAGACCTTACTCATCTGAAAAGATATAAAGAAAAGTAAATTACATAGCTCAGTACGTAAACGTCAAACTACCATACCGAATCAAGTATAAATTTTATATAATTCGATGAATTATTTAAAAATAATAATTTTTGTTGAAAAATAAAATATTTTATATAAAAAAATATGTTAAAAAATCAATTTTGCTTTCACATATGCATAAACCATACAAATTTTATAAATATGTTTCCAAGTATAATATATAACTAGAGTCATCATATTATGTTCAAAATAATAACATAATGCTAAGGTCTCTTTATACTGTGGCGATTTGTAATAGACAATATGCTAATTTTTATGACCTGGCAAGGACTGTATGTTAATTATTATAACCTGTTGTCAAGAGCTGTATGCCTACTATCATAACCTATTAGCAAGGGTAATATGCCAACTACTACAACCAGCCAGTGAAGATTGTATGCTAACTAATATAAAGTGCCGATGAGAGCCATATGCCAACTATTATAACTTGAGGCTTATATGGAATTAGCTCTGAATGTTGATCTACATCATTTTTAAAGGCCTATCTGAAAGTCTTGAAAATGATTGATCTTTCATGCGGAAGGATGGTTGATCTTTTTTCGTGAAGTCAACTACCGGATTTCAAGCACTCCAAATTTTTCTTTCATCCGGGTTTTAAAATGGCTATTACGTGATTCAACGGAACAAGGTGAATCATTCCTGAACGGTTTTTTGCGGGCAAAGAAACATTCACGCGTCTAAAGTGAATTCAAGAGAATTCCATCCAAAGTCAACTTGGGATCTTTGTTTTTCTTCCCGAGGTCTCTCTAAGCTTAGTTTATGACCCCTAGATTAATAGTTACGTGTTGTTTCCACGAAGTAAACGGAGAATAAATCACACAATGCATCATAAACGTTAGAAGACAAAGGAAGACTTATAGTCATGATAAAAGAAGCGAGCGAGGAAGGCATATGGAGTAGTTTGGATGGACACGTGGTAGAACAATTGGAATCGATGTCTTTAACTGTTTACCCCACTATCCTTCTATAACGAAGACTTGCCATTTGGCGTTATTCTGTTAAAGTAAATAAGTGGACTTGCCCCTGGACCGTTTGCCGTTGCTCCCTTTGTCTCACTTTTCTAAAAGATAAATTAAGCAATTCCAATGTAAATATATTTATTAAAATAAAAAAACTAAAATTGAGGTTTAGTCAAGATTGGCGACGTGTCCCGGGTTCTTCAGCGAAAGTCAGAGCTGGGTTTGGATTGTGGCTGAGTATGGAGGTTTGGGCCACATCAGAGAATTGCACTATCTCTCTGGAAGGTAGCTTGGGAGTGTTTGCCGACGAGCTCCGTGCTGAGCAGACGTGGAGTGGACATCCCCTCACTGTACCTGGATTGTGAGGTAGACGAGTCGGTTGACCATGTACTATTCTAATGTGTGTGGGCAAGGGAGATATGGAGACTGTCCGAGATCCCAGAGGATACTTGGAGCTGGAGGGACCGCTTTCTTGAGAAGGTTCGACACTGGTCTGGTGCCCTCCATATGCATCGGGTGGCTATTATGGCGTCTTGCATAACTTATCAGGTATGGATGGCCAGGAACACTAGGGTATTTGGCGAGCACAGTCCATCCCCACGATTTGTGATGGAGCAGGCTCGGGCACAGGCGACAGAGACTATCATGCAGGTTTAGATCATCGACCTTTGACAATTCGAGACATCTGGGGCCCCCATATTGCTTCCGAAGCTCTCCATACAATTTTCTTCACCTAGGAGCCCCCACCCCCAAGTTTCTTCAAAGTCAATTTTGATGGCTCTATCCTGGATGGAGGTAGGAGGGGAGGGGTCGATTTTGTCATCAGGGGCCCGAGTTCGAGTGTGGTGGCAGCCGGGGGGTGTCAGCTTTTCGATACCTCAGTTCTAGGAGCAGAGTTATGGGTGGTTTGGATGTGATTGCGTTATATGCGACATGTGCTTCAGGCGACTTTCATCCTCTTGTAGGGGGATTCAGCCACAGTGATCAACTGGTTTCGGAGGGTCCCGAACATGATGGAGGAGTTCATCCCTTGCTCCGTGATATTTGGTTGATGGTGAGGGAGGTTGTCACATTTCAAGCTGTGCATTTATATCGTGAGGCTAATGGGGCAGTAGACTCGGTGGCGGCATTTGTAGCGCCCCACTCAGAAGGCGCCCTATGGGTTGGGGAGGATGAGATGCCTAACACATTTCGGGACCTTTTGTTTGCCGATTCTACTAGGTGTATCCGTACCTGCATTGTATGATACGCCTGTTTTAGCCAAAAAAAAAAAAACGAAGAGGAACAAAGGAGGTTGAGCATGAGATATGATTTGAGTAATTACTGAATCCTCTACACCATCAGCCCTTCTTGTTTGAGCCAGGGTCCTCACTGTTGCGCTGCAGATTCCTGTATCACCATGTGTGGCAACCATATCATCCATCATGGAGCACATTATTTATCTTCCCTTCTCCCAGATGGATAACATAGCGGGTATCTGCAGTAGCATAGAATTCTACCATAAAGGATCCGAGCTGCTCATTTTCATTGCTTGCAAGAGGCATAGATCGCAAACACGGCATAAGAGCCAACTTGGATCTTCACTTCTACTAGTTGAGGATAGTGATAAAAAGCATAAAACCCTCCCTCTCTCTCTCTCTCTCTCTCTCTCTCCTGCAGCCCTGGTTAAGTTTGAATATTGGACTTGCCAGTGATTACATTCTCAGGAGAATATTTTGATGTTTACTTCAATCTATTATGCCGAATGATTCTGGATATTTGAAACGAGTTAAAAATAAATAATGAAGGATGACGTTTAGGCCAGTATCCTTTCAAAAATGGTGCGTAGTTCAAGATAGGCCAGGGAAAACGCAAACAAGTTTTTCTATGCTCATAAGTGAACAGACATCTTCAATTAATCTTATGGCCAACACTGTGGTACCAAAGACGACTCTGTTAAGGATTGAGCGTCTTCTCCGGAGCTTCTTGTGGGGGTCTCACGGTGGAGGCCTTGGGGTACATCTAGTGGCCTGGAAGCAGGTCTGCCTTTCCATCAGCGAGGACGGTTTGGGAGTGCAGTCCCTCCTGGGGAGGCGTGAGACTTTTATTGCTCGGCACGCAGCTCGGTTCTTGTTGGAGCCACACAGGCTCTGGAGTTGGATGATGGCAGCTAGATATGGTCGAAGGGGCTCAGAGATGGCACAGAGTGGCCGCCGAATCTTCTTCATGTGGCACGAGATTGGGAGATACTTGCCGACTGTATTGGCAAACACCAGATGACTGATAGGTGATGGACGGAGCATCGATGTGACAGGTGATCCGTGGGAGGATACCTTTTCTTTGAGGTGCTGGCTGACCATGGTGGATACTGAGGCAGTGGAGGGTCTTCGGGTGTGCGACCACCTAACACTAGGGAGGGCAGAGTGGGACGAGGCTAGGCTACGACAATTGTTCGGGGTACACCTTGCTGAGAGGATCCGGTCCCTTCCAGTACCAGGATGTGAGGGGCTAGATGTCAGGGTTTGGGGCACCTCATGCAGGGCTAGTGTCAGACTGGGAGACCTATCCTGGGTTATCCAGCGGGAGCATGAGCGGGGGCCGGACTGCACCTGGATCTGGAGGTCCGGGCTCGACCCAAGGGCAGCACTCTTTTTATGGAAGGTGATGTGGGAGCGCCTACTGACGAGAGTTGTGCTGAGTAGGCATGGTTTGGGGATCTCTACGGAGTGCGGGGCTTGCGGTGCAGAGGAGTCAATGGACCATGTGCTATTTCAATGCACATGGGTGAGGTTGACAGGGTAGTGGACAGGGATCCCAAAGAAGGCTTGGCGTGAGAGACGACTTGCTACAGATGATACGACAGTGGTTGGCTAGTCCTTGGATATGTTAGGAGGCCATTAGAGTGACTTACGGAGCCCATCAGATCTGGCTGGCAAGGAATGCTCGCACCTTCGGCGAGCACAGGATGTCGCCGAGGTTTGTTGCAGAGTCCGCTCAAGTACTGATAATGGACTCCAGACCCACCATCCCTTCAGATATACCCTTGATAGCTCGGGACACCTGGGGTTCCTTCTCTGCTCAGGCAGCTCCTCGGATGGTGTTTTTTACCTGGAAGCCTCCACCCCCGAGCTTCCTCAAGGTCAACTTTGACGGGTCGGTGCTGGATGGAGGTACGCAAGGCGGGGCAGGCTTTGTTATATGGGACCTTCACTCCAGGGTAGTTGCAGTGGGTGGTTACCAGTTGTTCGACACATCAGTTCCGAAGGCAGAGTTGCGAGCTGCCTCGGCAGGTCTTCGCCATGCGCGGCAAGTGTTGCGGGCCGGCTCGATCATCCTGGAGGGCGATTCAGCTACGGTCATTGGGTGGATTCAGAGGGGTCCGAGTGGTGAGAGCATATACCACCCCCTGATCTGGAATATTAGGATGATGGTGAGGGATGGTGTGGCCTTCAAGGCCAACGGGGCGGCTGACTGGGTGGCTGCCTACGCAGCCCACCACTCAGGATACGCCCTGTGGTCAGGAGAGGGGAAGCTGCCACTGGCACTCCGCGAGCTTGTATTTTTTTGATTTTCTTAGGTGTATTCGTACGCGATTTTTATGAAGAACCCGTCAAAGCAAAAAAAAAAAATCAACCTCTAGTAAGATAAAAGGAATACATCTTTCAAAATATATAAAGAAAAGGCTAGATCATAGATAAATCAAGACAGAGAGGGGCTAGAGAGAATATCGCCAAGTGTAGACAAGCGGAAGGGAAAGTTTCCTCAAAACATTATTCATCATCTGAAGATTTATTTCATAATGTGAATTATATCACTAGACTACTTGTTCTTCCATAAGAGAAGGCTAGGAGTCAGCTACATTAATGCTTGGACTATAGTTAAACTAGTTTTTTTTTTGATTTTATATATTTTAGTACAAAATTTTGGTTAGTACAAAATTTAGGATAGTGGTGCAGACCCGAGATATGCTTGGGTTGGTCAAGCGGTCCGCGCAGCACAACAGATTGAGGGGAGACGGATCTGGCAGCTGCGATCCACCTCTGAGTAGCTTTGAAGGTGGCCTGGTGTTGCCTGCCCACCAGAGAAGTGCTGGCTTGAAGAGGTGTGAGGTTCGCCCCAAACTGCGGGGCTTGTTAGGAGGTGGAGGAGTCTATTTTCTACATCCTGTTTGGCTGCCAGCAGGCTACTCTGATTTGAGAGTGCGCCTTAGACTCTTTTGATTTGTGCCGGGGATGAGTGTCGACTGAGGATTTTTTGATCTTCTTGGCAGAGTCCTCACAATGGCCCAACTGGATGGAGCAAGAGATTAGGGCGGCCTACTTGGCATACCAATGCTGGTTGGACAGAAACGCCTGAGTCTTTGAGGATAGAGGTGTGCACCTGAGAGCGTTGGTGGATAGGGCCTTACTTTATGCAGCGGAGGTCCTTGACATCAGTACGCCATCATTCCTTGGGCAGGCCTGAGAAATCTGGGGCTCTCACTCTGCTCTGGTAGTATCCAGGATCATGTTCGTCTTCTAAGAGCCCCCAACTCCTGATTTTCTTAAGGTGAACTTCGAAGGCAATGTCACGGCAGGTGGATGCAGTGGTGTCGGATTTATCATCAGAGATTAGTAGGCTAGACTAGTGGTGGCCGGCGGTCAGCGCATCTTCAACTAGACAGCTGCTGGGGTCGAGATCGGAGCCATGTGGGATGGTGTCTCCTTTGCAAGACAGTGTTGGGTGCAGATTGCATTATCCTTAAGTGAGATGCCGCTATGGTGATCAAGGAGATCCTGAGTTCTAGATGGTCTGATGGGGGGATGCGGTTGATCCACGATATTCTCCGCCTTTTTGGTGAATGTACTGCATTTAGGGCTACTCATGTGTACAAGAAGACCAACTATGCTGCGAACTGGGTGGTCTCCTATGCAGCCCATCATTTCGGAGGTGTTATCTGAGACAATCATGACTTTGTCCAATCTACTCTACATTATCTGCTTATTTCTGACTTTATGACCAACACTCCCATCCGTTGTGTGTGAGTCGCCAATGTACCAAAAAAAAAAGAGAAGAAAGAAAGAATAGTGTTAAGTTGGATAGACAACTGAAGGGAAGTCCACATACATGGAGTGCCCATACCATTACCAGAAAACACGCGTATAGTGACGGAAAACTAGTGACGGATCATTATTAGTCATTATTTGTGACGGATTAGTGACGGACAGAAATTTTGGTCACCGTGGTGTGAACTTAGTGACAGATTAGTGACAGATCGGTCATAGAATACGCGGGTAGGATGGGCGCCAAAACTTAGTGACCACCGTAATGACGGAGTATCGGTCACAAAACTGATAACCGAAATTGCAACCAAACAGTAACAAATTCAGCCATCACAAATATCGTAACCCAAGTGTTTATAAATTTTAAAAAGACTATTTTTGGCAGTGACGGATTATTGACAGAAATTCCCGTCACTAAATTTAATTTTTAATTCCAAAAATATTAAAAATATTATTTCTGAGTAATTATAAATTAAAAAAATAAAAAGATGGTAATCTAAAATGAAACTAAGTGTGCTCGTCGCTCTGCCCAAATTCCTTCGATAGCCCAAATCTCAATCGCTCTCCAGAAAACCCAAATCCCTTCCTCTCATTCCCAAATCCTACAAGAAACGTAGGTGCAAGGGTGTAAACTGGAGGAAGTGAGTTCATTGTTTAGGTTGTTTATATAATGACCCCATGTGGTTATTCCTTTAAAATTGTCTTTTGGATTATCAGACTATCAGGGTTATTTTAAGTCGGCTGCTGCCTTGTTTGCTTTGCAAGGCTAGAAATTTATTGAAGAACAAAGAATTATCTTTACATTGCAGGTGCATCTATCTACACATATAAACAAGTGTGCCTATTTATGATGAACATAATGTGCAAGGCTATTCTAAATTTTTTGGCATATCAAGTCATGTTTAGTTGGTTAAATTTTTTAGCTGCATCACGAATTACGAATGCATTTATAGTCTTCCTGAAAGATCCTTGTCTCTATTTTCTAAGGACTGTAGGAGACAAGCCTCTTAAATCGTGTTTTGTTCCCTAAGGGGGATTTTTGTATCCTGCTGTCCTTTACTATAATGGTATCTGCATTGCTTCTTCTGCAATAGCAATACACATAATTATTTTGTTGAATGGTGTAATGATGTTGAATGACAATGTCATTAGTTTGTTATCATTTAGACGTGCTTGAGTAAATATCACATGAACAATTACATTATAGTGAATATTTTTTGGGTCCTTTTAAACAGCATTTTCCCCATAATTGAGGTTTTATGTGATGAGATAGTATATACTGTTTAAGTATTTCTTTTTGACAGAGATTATCTGGGTGGCATGTAAGAAGATTGAGTAGGGAGGGTTTATCAGGCAATTTACAATTAGGTCTTGCTAACATTCCTAATGTCCTTGATGAGACTAGGGAGGTTTATCAGGCCATATAAATTTAGTCCTGTCGACATTCATAATATCCTTGATGAAATTTTAATAACCCAAATGTTGCTTGTGTGCTAGAAAATTGACAGGTGGGACACAAAGTAATACTGTATGCATTTTCTCATTGTTCATTGGTAAGGAATTTAGAAAACTTTAGAAGAAACCAAAGTCAACTGAATGATTATATTGCTTTGGAATGAACATAAAACTGAGCTTATTTTACTGACAGATGCTGCCCCAGATGCTTTTATTTGTATCTTTTATAGATTTTGAAAGTTTGTCAGGGTCCTCAGAGATTTGGATCCTTTACTGCCTTTTCATTTTAATCCAATCCAATTATTCGTATCTACTATTGATGTTAGTCTTGCCTCTATTTTAGTGTTTGCTGACGCTTAAATCTCTGTTGGGAATGGCCAGCAATCCGCAATCTTCTGGAGCACAGGTAGCATATATAATCTCTGTTAATCTGAATGAATTTGTTTGATTTTTCTTTGTTGTTCTTTTTGCCATTGCTTGAATATAATGTGTTTTTTTTTTTTTTTGTGAAAGCCCCTTAGGCTTACAGTGGTGGGGTCCACAGGTCCACCTCAAAATTTTGGTCCACCAATGGAAGGATATATGGATAAAAGAAGTGAAGCTATCATTGGTAAGTATAATTTTTTTATGATTTATAAATATTATTAAGCTTGCTCATGTTTATCTCTTGTTTGATCCACCATAATATTTTTCTCTTCTTTCAAATCAACTGGCGGACAAAGTATTTAGCTGAATACTTCAAGAAATATAGTTATACCTCCACCTCAGATGCTCCACCATGTGATTATGACTTGTGGTTTGAGGTAACTTGTCACGACCCCCGCCCCATTCCGACGGGCCGCCGCGACGGTCCTAGGGTGCGGGTAGGCATAAGGCCACCAGCCACCAGCCACCGCGTAGTGACCTGTCAATTATCAATAAATCTTGAAAAATTTGGCATGATACATACACAAAATGATCACTTTTTCTATAGTGACCTGTCAGGATTATCTCAATACATACATCAACACTACCTCTCAGAGCAGCAATCACATAATCTGTCACATAATGAACCTGGACAATATATATCAATACATCATCACAGGCATATAATTCATCCGTATAAAAATCTGGTTTCCATTCCATCCATGGTCAAACCCATATCCACAACAGGATCTATGACTGTAACTATACACT
>JAOXJJ010000195.1:713136-742169 GCA_025769935.1 Phoenix roebelenii
AATCCGGCACAGCTTCGATACACCTCCGAAAATCTACAGCAGGCAGTGGAAAACTTCTTCCTCTTGTTTCCTAGCTTCTTGCCCAACTGTGACATGCATTTATAATACATTTAGTCCTATATCAAGGGTCATAATCTACGTGCCAATTATAACATAGAAAAATTTAATTGATTCAACTCCCCCGTTCCCTAAATCTTTTCTTTTCTTTCTTTTTTTTTATTAATTAACTCACCATTTATGTGTATTAGGGACTCCCTTGCATGAGTACAAGGCCTCCTTAGCTTAATCTAGGGTTAATACCTTATTATAGCATGAAATCCCTTATTTTTCCACCCGGATGAACACTAATCCGGACCGACAGCCGGTTACTTCATCCCGGGTTTGATCTACTTTTCAGACTCCAAATTTGATGAAATTTTTACCTAACATTTTACACTTATAGGGAATTCCAAAAAGGTAACATGCATTACCATCGGAGGCCGATTGACCTCCAAAATAATTCACCAAAATTGGAACTTCGACACAGTTTTTCCGTAGTGCCGGAAAAATTTGTCAAAATCCGATTCTTCCACTTTTAACCGCCTCTACAACCCTTATCCAACCCCTCTAGACTACATTCACCCTTTGTATTGCCTAATGTCATCAAAAGACTAGATAGGGATGGATATTTACCTTTTTCTTTTTGGAAATCGAGGTCCTTGCGTAGAGGGGAAGGAGATCTACGCTTTTCCCTTCAGCTGGCAGCGCAACCGGAATTCTCTTCCCTTCCTTTTTCTTCTTCTTCTTCAGACTCCCCCCTCTCCTCTGTTTCATTCCACATCTGAGCCACAACCCATGAATTAAGTCACATCAAGCACTATTCACCCTTTATTTAATATTATTAAATTTCCATTTTGCCCCTAACACTTCAACATATCTACTGTTATGCCATTAACTTTTGATTCCTTCCAATTTTACCCCTTATATCAATTTTAAAGGGCTATTCTATCCCTTCTTATATATTAAAAAAAATTGGGGTTATTACATAACTGGTGTCCCAACTCATGGCCATATCTATAGCTTTAGTCCCCTAGATAATCTCACTAGAATTATTGGGCAATCATCATCCTCTTCCACCTCTATAAGTCAAGCTCCAGAGCTGTACATGCGTGAAGACCTTCTAGGTATTCTTGAGCATGAAAAAAAAATGGCAAGAGGAGGTTCTTCAAAAGATGAGAGAATAGTTGGCTTTGGACCAAGGAATGCAGATAATGGTAATTCTGGTTCTGCTGATCATGCTTCATTATTATTGCTTTTGCCTTATATGATAGGTCTTTGCATTCCTAGAAGGAATGAAATCTCTGTTGATCTCTATGACATACTTTTGAACTTTGATTTTGATGGATTTAGGACATGTTGATGCCTATTTTGAATGACATGTTAAATGACTTTTGCGTATGTTAAATGCCTTTGCTATTAATGATATTATTATTATTATTATTATTATTATTCAATCAATGTACTAAATGTACCAGGTTATTGGAATGTGATCAGTGATCAGATTTGGTTACTGAATTATTTACCAAGTATTGTGACGAGTAGCCATAAACTTAGTGACAGAATTTTGGTTACTAAAAATTGATTTTGCTCAGTGCGTTGTAACAAATTACTGACGGTAACCTTGTTACTAGATCAGTGACGGGATTAATGACAAATTTAATGATAAAATTTGTGACCATGTCTGTGACGACTAAATCTGTCACTGAAGGTTGTGACAGATCAGTGACCAAACTTGTGACCGAATTTTGTGACAAAATCAGTGACCAAGTTACCTTCGTCACTAACTCAGTGACGAAAAATACGTAATTTCTTAAATATTTAATTTTTGGATTTGTAATAGCTTAGTGACGGTGGTTCTGTCACGGAGTTTAGTGACGGAAATCGCCGCCGTTACTGAAAATTTAGTGACGTATGTTTTTGTAACTAATTCAGTGATGGAAGTTCCAGTCACAAATTCCGTATTAGTAACCGGAAACATGGTATAGTGACAGAAATCTTCGTCCCTATATGCGTGTTTTCTGGTAGTGTACTAACTCAAACCGCCTAATTTCTTGTAGGTGTATGAGAGTCAAAAGAATTATATTGCAACTTACAAGTACTGGACAAGTGAACTCAGGTGCACATTTTAAGCACTCAAGGGTTGTCCAAACTTAAGAGGATTAAGCATGGAAATTCTTGGGAAATACCTTCCAAGATTTGAGCCAGAACATTAACATGTACTTGTCTCAATAGTCATATGTCTTTGCTTAGCAACCAGGTATTTTAGATTCAATTCTTAGATGGTGCATTTATTGTATGAATTGGTCATGTTCCTTTCATGGAAAAAGATTGGAACCGGAAGTTCATCCATTTCAAATTCAACAATGGATGCAACTATCAGGCTCCATCTGGCTTGCCAGCCTTTACTTTATATATGTGCACAAAGAGGATGAGGAGGAGGAGGAGGAGAAGGAGAATAAATTATTCCATTTTCCAAATTAAAAAACATTGCTCTAAAAAATCATACAGACTTATACACGTAGTTTTGCTCTAAAATGCAGACTTACATATCATATGTTGCTCTATAATATCATGTTGGACTTTTAACTTAAAAAGAAATAAATTTAAAATAAATAAATAAATAAACCAGCCTTACCTTCTAAATTTTAGATTGTTTAAAAACTTTTCTTATCTTCGTACGCTCTTTTAATAAGAGTTGCAACTCTTTGGAAAAAAACGTTGGTTCCGATTTATGTAGGAATGCGATATTTCCGAAACATCGCGTACCTCAGAAATGCCGCACCGTATCGGTCATCAGACAGTCTATAAATAAGCTCTGGGTCTAGTATATTGGATTACTCAATCCACATTACTATTTTTCTGCTTTTTGAGATGAGATAGAGAGAATTCTTCTCTTCTTTTTTTCTTTTTTTCTCCCAAGTCTCCTTCAAGTTTTTCTTTTCATTTGGGCATATGAAGGAGTGGTCGAGCTATATCTTTTCAATGATCGTGCTCATGAGAGGGGGATCGGGTTGAGCCAGGTTGTTGTATTTTGGGGACGAGATCTCCACAAACCTGCATGTAGGGAGCGAATCATATTCTTAGAGTAGTATATATCACACGCTTCGAATCAGGCAATTTCTTTTCAATCTTCTAATTTTATTTTAGTAATATTCCTACATAATACTTTTATAAAATATAGGTATAGTAAATTTAGGTAAAATATTTTCAATATACCATACAGACTTATATGTACATAGTTTTGCAATTAAGGATGTTCAAAGAATAATCATGCCAATCGGCGGACACAGAAAATAGTCCAAAAGTTTTCTTTTTTGCCAAGAGTTTCTTTTTTCCTACCAAATACAATGTAAGCTTTTGGTGACTAAGTTTACATCCTCATGAGAAACCATCAAATGACCTACCAAGGTATGTTCAACCCTGTGGCCCACACCGATGTTGTATGTGGAGTTCCTACGTCAAATG
Source organism: Phoenix roebelenii (assembly GCA_025769935.1). Taxonomy (NCBI): domain Eukaryota; kingdom Viridiplantae; phylum Streptophyta; class Magnoliopsida; order Arecales; family Arecaceae; genus Phoenix; species Phoenix roebelenii. Next base: position 716,641 of record JAOXJJ010000195.1, read on the forward strand.
ACCTTATGGTACACGAGCTAACGTACGTACAATTTTGCTACAGCCCCCATCCAATGAGCATAAAAGCTCCTACAATCTATTGGCTTCAGCCTTCCTTCTGCCCCTCTTCCCTATGTCTCAAAACTTGCATGAGGTCCCCAGTCTTTGCTGCTTCAACCCCATGCTCTTCCTAGCCTCAAAAGCATCAGGCAGCAGCTGCTCAAACCTCTCCAAAAACCGCCCCCATTCCTCCTCACTCAACCCCTCGAAAGAAATGCTCTTAGCCCCCAAGCCCCCAACCCCCTCGCAACTAAAACCTGCTGCTGAGAAGCTTACACTCTTTGCAATGCCTCCCAACTTGGTGCCGCCATCACCCTCCTCGTCCCCCTCATCTTCATGCAAAGGGACCAAAACCTTCCGATTGTTATCTGCATTCGCCGTCGGATCCTTCGGTGCCTTGCTCTGGAGCAGGAGAGGAATGTCCAGCACCTCGCTGCTCTCCGAGAACCCTCTGTCATCGCATTCCATTTCGAATTGGAATTGTTTGGACTCATCGCCTTCGAGTACTACTTCCTTGTCGTCAGAAGACAGTGTGGTGCTGTTCATGGAATCATCGGCCTGCTTGCAGAGTGTCTCGAGCATGCTCGGCCCTTCTTCGAGGCCGGAGAACTCGCGGGTCATCATGTCTCCGATGTCGGCCAGGCAAAGGCCAGCAGCAAGTGCTTGTTTCAAGAAGATGCTGCAGAGAACCAGGATTCTTATGGCCGACTCTCTCAGGGATGGCAGCTCCGCTCGGAGGAGCTCGGCGTCGCGGAACGGGTCCAGTGCTGATACGTACTCAGCTTCGTGCTCGGAGAATGGCACGGCGGCCTGCGGCCAGTGGAGCCACTCGAAGTAGGGGTCGTCGAGGATTTCCGGCAGGCAGAGCCCATGGTCGATGGGCACCAGCTCTGTCACCGAGTCGTTGCTGTAACTGTCATAGCTGTCGAAGCATCCGTGGCTGCTGGTTGGCCTTTTCTTGACGAGAATATTCCCGGCATGGCGGTCGATGTTGAGGAGTCTGATGTCGAGGATGCCGATCCGGTGCACCGACGACACGGAGAACCGCGACGGCCCGAGCTCGCCGGCGTCGAAGTCGTGGGGCACGAACCGCTGGATGGACGCCGTCTGTCTCGCCGCCGGTGAGTTGGTGCCGGAGGCGAACGCAGGATGGGATATCTTGATGAGGGCGGTGGGAGGGACGCCGGAGAATCTGCCGTGGTCGAGGAGGTAGGCAGCCACCTCGCGCACCCCGGTCTCGCAGGCGCGCACCGAGTGGCGCGACCCGGGCCGGCCGAGGATGCCGATGGGCAGTGGCTCCTCGTCGATAGGCTTGACAATGACGAAGCTCTCGCCGGAGCGGTTGCGGAGGTAGTAGGCCCCGCTGAGGCCGTTGGCGACGGGGACCGGCTGGGTTCCGGAGGCCATGGCGATGGCCACCTCAACCACGAGGCCGCGGACGCCGCAGGCGCGGCGGCCTCCGACGATCTCGATGCGGGCAATGTGGTCGGGTGGCTCCTCGGGGTTGGCGGTGGCGGTGGCTGAGGAGAGGCAGGGGGTGGAGACGCTGCGGGGGAAGTTAGGAGATGGCATGATGGGGAGGGCGGAGAAGGGGGGGTCGGGGTCGAGGAGGTTGGCGTCGGGGTGTGGGAAGGAGCGGAGGCGGCCGCGGCGGTTCCAGATGGGGGGCTTGAAACCGTGGCAGTGGTCGACGGCGACGGCCATTGGAGATGGTCTGAGGTGGTGGCAGGGGTTGGTAGGCATGCATGAGTTACCTTACGGGCTGAGACTGTGAGTGTAACTTCGGCTGCAAAATTCCTATGGAGGCATCATTTGCATTGGCAATCTGCAAGGGCCAATAGAAGGAAATGGCTGAGATGAGAACGTATTTTGAGTTGATTAGCGAGAAAGGGAGATGTAAAAATTTTACGGATTTACTGGATTGAATTGGAGGGTAGGTCCACTGGCATAGCTATTTCATGGTTATTAATACCTTAATTTGTAGCAGCAATCCAACTAAACATTGAGGCAATACATGTGGAGAAGTGAGATGAAAAACTAGGTTAGTTTGCTAAGTGTAACTAATATGATATATTCTTATAGATTAAGGGTGTAATTTATGTCAGCAAATGATTTCTAATTGCAATGAAATGAAACCCCTGTGGCTCCATAGCGTGCACATATATAATAAACTTTGTAAAACTAGCATTGTTACAAGTCTCAGTAAAGACTACAATAAATGAACATTGAAAATAGTTTAAGGAGAAAAGCTTTATAGATCTAGACATGATTTTCCAGTTTTTCCTTAAATAGGTGATGATCTTTTTATTGATCATTGTGCTTTTCTTTTTATCTCACATGCGGGTTATTGAATATTAATTATTGTTTCTGATCATTATAAAGTTAATATAATAAAACTTAGCTTATTACATTATACAATAATATACATATAATATTTATAAAGTAAACATTAAATTTCATAAATAGGCTATTTGAAATTATTTAATAAAATAGTAACGTGACAGTAAATGCTTTTAACCTCAAAATTTCAGAAGATATTATAAATTCTTATTAAACAAAATATTGACAATATTTAGGCCAAACTTATAGAAATAGGAAATTGGAATAAAAGTGTGAAGAAAGTCAAAGCCTTTTTGTTCTATTGAAATTTTTGAAGGCATAAAATTTTCTATTCAAGCTAGTTCGGAGCACATAAGGTCAACAAAACTCATTTAATTGGCAAGTATATTTTCTATTTTTTAGGAATTTTACTTTTTTACTTTATTGGCTGCTTCATGATTAGCGTGGCATTCTAGACTGCTGGAATCTAATATATTAAATTTTAAAAATTTTAATGTTTAATAATTGCAAAAAATCTAAGGCTTGTGGTTCATCAAACTATTTGATAATCAATTATGGCAACTAATTATGGACTATACAGTAAACCATACATGTCTGGCTACACTAACCCCTCCTATGTAAAATGGCATATACAACAATGTGTTAGACAATCAACTAGTCTGTAAGCATTTTGTTTGATCTACACTCTTAGTACGAGCCCTTGGTTGTTAATTTAACAAAATTAGGGAAAATTAATTAGACGAGCAAACTAGATAACACAAGAAAATTTTACAAGCTTTTGTTGTTTGTTGTGCCAAAACCAAAAAGAGATCATCACTAACTAATTAATAATAACAAAAGAGAACGATAAGTAGAAAGGTCATTATCATAGCATATCCTCATTGAAATAATTTGATTGGTTGGTCTATATCAATAACCAGATTCACTTTCAGGAAGAAAGAGAAAGAGCGAGAGAGAGAGAGAGAGAGAGTACTTTGTATGATGTTGAAATATTTCTTTCTTCTACTTTATCTAAGTTCTAAAGGATGAGAGCAGCAACCCCGAGAGAAGCTGTCAATGTTGGTGAAGGAAAGGCTTGGCATTCCTCAGGAAAGGAAGCGAGCGAGAGATAGCAAAGCAAAGGGAGCGAGAGATGTACTGTCTTCCACCCCACCCCCTCCTCTACCAGGGCCCTCGATCCAATATCGATAACCCTTCCCCACCTCGTTCCTCCTCTCTCCTCTCTCTCCTCTATCTCCTCTCTATGCCTCCTTGTTTCCTCCAACCCCCTTTCCATATAACGTCCAAGGGGTTGGATACCACCCGACTCCTGCACCTCTCAGCCAAGATAAGACTCCCAAGCCTATTATTGGAAAATGGACATTTAATTTTTTTAGTTTTTGGCCTTTTGAGGATATTTTAATTTAATCTTCCTTAGTCAACTCTTGTTCGTTATTTGCGGTTATTATGGGTGTGAAGGGAGAGATTATCGCATGGTTCTCCTGAACGAGAAAAGTGGTTAACCAACTATGGTCCGATCTCTATGGATAGAATATAGACAAATTTGCTACAAAAGAGAAAGAAAATTTATGTTGAAAATTATATTTAAATGTATAATTTATTTTATTTATTTTATTTTTTTCTATTTTTACTTTTATCATAAAAGGAAATGAGTTGCAACCATTTCTTTCAAGAGCATGATTATAATGCCATTGGTCATGATTATGTGGAATAGATTAGATAATTATACTCCCTCTTATGAGTGGAAGGCATGGATTTATAAAAGAAGTACTTATGAATGGAAGTGTATTTTTATTCTAGTTAGGAAATGATAACGTATGCTCAAGTGGAATAAAATTTCATCCACCACCTATTGTGTTTTCTATTGGTTAATGGATCGCCACATTATATGTATCACATTCTTGACCAATTGTCAAAAATCTGACTTTTGTATAAATGGAAAATGGTATAGGTATATGAGGCTTTTAGCCCATCCTAATATTCCAAATCTTTGCGTGTGTTGCAATTTCCATACATAATTTTATAGTTACTTGCATATTTGAATAAAAGAAAAAAAAAATCAAAAGAACACACCCAACAGTTATGAATTGTTTGTTAGGAAGATCACACTTTTGTCATAGTCATAACATCTCAATGTCAACCATCCCACCTGACTATGATTCTAAAAGAATAAGAAAAAGAAATTATCAAATATATGTCATTCAATTAAAAAAGTAGTTTGGCTTCAATAGTCTTTGCTTCTAAATAATAGATATTATTGGGCCAAGAGAGAAACATACTTTAGAATTTAAAAGATAAAAGTATGAAAAAAAAGATTCTTAAAGTATGTAATTGGTGATTAAAAATCGTATAAGTTAAGACTATATGAATACATATATAAGTATATAAACCAGGTTGACATTTTTTTTAGGAGGCTTTAATTTGTGAATAGACAATGAAGGATATCTTTGGTGGAGCCAAGATTTTGCAACTTTTGAGAAAAATTATTGTTTTTGCTAGAACTATTTCTTTGCTTTCTTTGGTGCGATAGAGCATATTTGCTCTACACCTAATGCATGGAAATTGTGAATTTTTTTATACAAAAGTAATATGATTAAAGATATAACAAATATCAAAGATGTACCATGTGAAAGCATTCACACCTTAATATATGAAACATAAGTTAAACCCTTGAGCTATTTCATAAATATATAATTGTTCAATAACTTAATCAATAAGAATCTATACTAAGTCAATAAAGACTTTAATAAACGTAAGAAATTCTTGCACATTAGATTATCTCTACCTTTATTTTTTGAAATGATATCAATGAGGTTTTCAAATAATTAAAATATATAGTGAAAAATTATGAATAATAAAAGAGCATATAACTAAACTATTCATCAAATAGCTGTAGAAGAATCTAAGCTTTATGTTTCAAGTTCTTAGGCTACCAACACAAACATCCAAATCCATAATCTATGCTTTAGATCACAAATATATTATCCAAATATTGTGTCTTAAACCATTTAAATTAGTAACTATATGAACTACCATCATATTAAATGTTTACTTTGTTCAACCTAGATCGGAAGTTCATTCTTCTCACAATTTTATTCATGCCCTACCCAAACTTACACGCTATGATCCATAAAATTAACTGCTTGTATTCTCCTAAAGTAAAGTTTCTCCACTTCACCTAAAATGGACATGATATTAAATTTTGTTTAAATTTTTGCGTCAAGTGACTTAAACTCTCCTATATCCTTGAATTTTCACTTTCATATCCCATCTCAATCATGACTTGTAATCCTACCTTAATTTGGACTGTCTAATTAAAGCAAGTTTCATACCTAGAGTTCTTAATGTCCATTGCATCATTTACGTATAGACAACCATTTGTGTGGCAAACCATTGCACATACTAAAGCATCCTAAGGAATGTTTGTAACTTTATATGTGTAGACTACCTTTGGTCCATTCCTTCCCTCTCTTATGTCATAATCATCAATCAAATGCTAGGGCCACTGCCCATCTACTCTTTCCACTTAAAATAATCAAGTCTTTGTTGACTAGATCTCAATCATCCATTAATTATTTTTTTCTTTAATTATAATATGGTTGGCAAATAAGCAAGCAGTTTATGAGGCAATGTTCGGCTCAAAATTTAGCACAAGTTTAGCATGATTGATTAGCAAGCAAGCTAGAGCTCATCTCAGTGACGTAGGCTTGAGAACGAGGAAGACTTGGGATCCAACTATGCAGGGTCGATATAAGTGAGGAAGCGAAAGATTTGCTTAATTTGGGTTGTGGAAGCATTAGAATAAGGATGTCTATGATGAGAGATAACCCAGAATGCAGACTGCTAGGATAAGTCTATCAGGACCCAATCAAGGTCTCTCCTATATTGGAAGGATTGGATTTCATTAAAATTAAGAAACCTTCTTCTAAGTTTCTTCTCAGACTTCTTGTGTGGTGTGAGGCTACTAAGAACCAGTGGTGCCAAGCCATAGTTCAAGAGGAGATACTAGTAAAAGACCTAGATTCTTCTACCAAGGCCCTGTGAAGACCAGATGTTCGAGGCTAAAAATCTAGCAGAAAAAGATGATGCGAGGCCTTTTGGTTATCCTTTTGACCTTCTCCTATTTTAATATATATGCTTCTTCAAGTTTTTAATCATTCTCGCTTCTAGTTTAATTTTTTTGCTTCTAGTTCTTGTTTCTAGTTCTATTTTTGTTGTACCATTTCGATCTCGTGTGGCTAAAGTTCCTCTATGACTCTTTACTTTCATTAGATTTGGCATTAGAGCAACATTTAGATTGTTAGTTTTTTCTTTCTTAGACCTTGTGATACATGCATGCTTTGGTGCCATTTGGTTACATTTCTATTTTTAGTTTAAAAATTGAAAAATAAAAAAAATTATTTCTATGTTTCTAATTTGTAAATATATTAAATATATTTGGTCATAGTCAATTATTTTTTAAACATGCATGATGGTAGTTGCAGTGCAGCAGTGAAAATGATGATGGTATTAGTAGTAGGTATGATGATGGTATAACGGAGATGGTAGTGATGGCAGTAGTGGTGTGGTGGAGAAAATAGATATAACGACTATGAGGGCACCAAGATATGATGCAGGCAACAGATAAAGGTGATGATCAAAGTGATAGTGATGGAGATTGTAATAATGGTGGGGCACGAGCGATATGGAGATGGTGGTGACGATGGTAGCAGTAGAGGTGACGCCAAGGGAGTCAATAATGGTAGCAGTGACAATAGCGGTGGTGGGGCAATATTGGTGGTTATGGTAAAAATCTGATTTTTTTTTTGAAAATATTGAAAGTAAGGTTTTCTTATTTTCACTTTTCTAAAAATATATATTAAAAAATAAAAAATAAAAACAATATTTCTAAATATTTTTTTCTATTCCTATTTCTATAATTTTATTTTAAAAATAAAAAAATAAGAAATAAAAGTGATGCCAAATAAGCCTTTAGTGTAGGAATCCTGGTTTTCCTCAAACTTGAATCTTATTTAATTCCTATCCATTCTTATTTGATTTCAAAAAAATTGCTTTAAGATATCTGGTCTCTTTCAAATTCTTAATTAACTTTAAATTCCTAGTTGTTTTCAAATTCTAAATTATTTTGAGCTCCCAGTTGTTAAAGAATTTTGTTTCTTTTTTTTTTCTCACTTGAGTAAGTTTTGAGTGCGATAAAACTCTCCTTTCTTTGCATCCTCTTATTTATGTTATTTCTCTTTAGAGCCACCACCACCTTGCTATGTCAAGATCAATTATGATAACAGTGTAAAGCAAGAGAAGCTTTTGGTAGCGCAGGTTTTATCATAAGGGGTACTAATAGGACCCTTATAGTTGCAGAGGTGTTAAGATTTTTGATACTACTATTCTATTGGTGGAATGATGAGCTAAATGGGAAAGACTAACTTATGCTATACAAAGTTTGAGTGCTTCTCACTTTTATTTAAAGAGAGATTCCTTTATGGTTATTAGATGGCTATCAGATCCACCGTCTGTTGATTCCAGTACGCACCTCTTTTTAAATGATTGCTGACAAATGATGTGTGCAGTACTTTCTATTAAAGTTTCATATATCTATTGGGAAGCCAATAGTGCCACAAATTGGATGGCAAGTTATGCGACCAATCATACCAAATCTATACTATAGGATTCTTTAACACGTCTTTTATACCAATTTTTAGATATTTCTATTTTCTGATTTTCAGGAATGCATTTATACTCATCTTTATTAATTTATTCATCCATTTTATCAAAAAAAGAGAAAAAGAAAACTCTCCTTTCCAATTCCAGGTTATTAATTTGAGGGTTTGTTCGGGTCCAACCAAGGTTGTCTTAATGTTCCTTACACCCCAACTTGTCAACCACTTGCAGGCATCTCACCCATGCAACATAAGCCCAATACAGTCTTCCAACACAAATAAACCCTGACCTCTGGCTTGTATGTTTCTCCCAAGGGGCATCAACTATTTGCAGCCAGGCGAAACTGAGCAGGCATCCCAAAGTAACTCAGATCCAACGATCACCTATTAGACTTGGTTGAACCGTGTAGAAGGATTTACTCTTAACAAGAATTTAACAGAATATGAGCTTAATTGAACCAGAAAAATTCTTTGTTAGAATTGGTACCTAAAAATGACCAAGAATTCAGGGGGAAAAAAGGGTAAAAGTAGAAAGAGGTAAACCAGAGAGGAGGACAAAATCTAACAAGCAAAGAAAGCCAACATGCATGGCCCATGATAGCCGAGTATTCCAGCATGAATCCTATGGAACGTAGCAAAAAGTGGTAGCAATCGCAGATGAAGTTAACATTTCACTTGATGTTGGCCTCCAATGGGCCATAAGGGAGAGCGAACTGGTAGAGCAGCAATTGCTATTCTAAACATTAATTAAGGGTATCATCTTTCACCTTCCTACAATCATTTTGATTGTGTCCATCATCTTTTGCACCAATTGATACTTGACATATCAACTTAAAAATTAATTATTGTTTTAGAGGAGACAATACATGTAACCAATATCCTATGAAGGTCTAAAAATCATTTAGAAAGAGGTTTGCCTCCTTAACAATGATGAGTTCAACCCAATGAGGATGGTGACCAAAGGTAGCCCATGCCTTTTGTGTATATTTGAGGCTGGCTCATGCCTGGCTCGACTCAGCTTGCATTATAAGAAAAGGTTGGGTTCAGCTCGGATTAAAACCTTTTAGTCCTATTTAAAATAGTGTTGAGCATGGTCTAATGATTTATAAGCTCCATGCTTATGTACATATATTTTTGGCATATATTACACAAATATATTAAAATATGATACTAAAATGTGTCATTCATATGGGTAAAGATACTAATTGTTTGAGGAATTATTCTTCTGCGCCAAGCATCGACCAGATGTCTGGTAACCATAGGTGAGAGATGTCTCATCATTACTGTGATGATTCGTGCGGGCGTGTATTTAGTCCCACATCAATTATTCACTGGGTAGATTTTGGATACTTATACAAGATTAAGAAACTCAAATAATATTTTTTGACTAATTTTTTTGGATGAAATTTTACATGGTGATAAAATAGTATCCGAGCAGACCCAACCCATGACTTATGTAGACTGAGGGACATTGCAGTATAGATATATTTGAGTTGAGCTGACTACGAATTGATTGTGATGTTTGTAATTGGATTTAGATAGAGTTGGATCTTTAGCTTCATATTTAGCTTCATATTTATTTGTGGTAGAGTTGCGATGTTTGTAATTGATTATTTTTTGGATAGATTTTGGATGCTCGTGCAGCATCAAAAGGTTTAAATAATATTTTTTAATTAATTTTTTTGTTTTCAGAGAATTAGTGGGCCTTAGAGTGGTGAAAACCCGGAGTTATCTTTGTTCCTTCCCGAAGTAAAGAAAAGATTCCCGGGGAACAAAAAGAAACGGAAAAGGGATGGCATTGTGTTTGATGACTTCTCACCTTCAATTCCAAACCCCCGCTCTCCTGTCTGCCCTTCTTCCCAGTCAAACATAGCATTTCTTCTCAAAAGGGTGAAGAATCCCAATAAACTCTACCACAAAGACTCTATTACTAGATACAAAGAGAGCTACCAGGACGCTTGCATTTTATAGAATCATGGCTGGAAGCTGGTGGGAGGTATGCTTGCTTCTCTCTCACTCTCTCTTTAAGAATTAGTGGGAGGTATGCATCTCCTACTGAGACTTCCTTTTACTTCGTGTTATTTGTGAGGGCCAGCCTAATGTCTTTAAGAATTAGTGGGAGGTATGCATCTCCTACTGAGACTTCCTTTTACTTCGTGTTATTTGTGAGGACCAGCCACATTAGGCTGGCCCGACCCCACACAAAGAGAGGGCCCGAAGGCCCTCTTCTCATTCGGAACACGGGAAGAGGAGGAAGAGTCCTCCTCCTCCACGGAAACTGATAAGCCTAGCCACCTCTTCGATCAAGCCCATCCGCCGCGAGAATCGCGGCGAAGAAACCACGATTCGAGTTTATCCCCCTCACCCTTGAGCTAATCTCCTTCGGAAAACCTTTATAAATCTCCCATCTCTTAGCAATCGACCGAGCACCTTCTCTTCCTCTTCTCTCCTTCCTCTCTTCTCTTCCCTCCTTCTCCTCCTTCTCCGGTGGCCGGCGTGCCACCCCGGCCGAGCGCCATCCGAGGGTTCTTCTCCGTGAGTTGATCCTCTGTTCCGGGATCTGTTCGAGCGCCGCCGCCTCTATCTCGCCGGTTAAGCCACCAACGGTCGAGATCTCCCCGTCCGCCACTCGCCGGTGAGTCTTCCTCCTCCTTGTCTTCATTCTATTGTCAAATAACTTGATTTCTTCCTCTGTTTGGCCCCAGACCGAGACCACTTTTGGTCTCTTCTTCACGTCGGCTGGCCGTCGACCGGACGACGGCCTCCGCCACCCAGGTTGGCCATCCCGCCGGCACCCTCTTCCCTACTCTTCTGTTCCTAGATAACCTGAGCATTCCTCCCTCTGTTTTGGCCCCAAACCGAGATCTCTCTCGGCTTTCCTTCGACACCGGCCGTAGTGGCCTGCAGCCGTCGACCGGGCGACGGCCTCCGGCCACCCAGGCCGGCCACCCCCACCGGCTCGTTCCTCTTCGCCCCGTTTAATTACCCCCTGTTCGTGGGAGTTGCCGGAAGAGGAGACCTACTTTGGGCCCGAACTGGGCCCAATTCAGTTGTGCTAGCCCAATTGGGCCATACCCATTGTGGGCCCAACATGGGCCCACTTCCGTCTTGTCGGGCACTACTTGGGCCGTACCTCATTCTGAGCCCAACTTGGGCCCAGATCAGCCATGTTGGGCCCTATTGGGGCTGTACCAATGGTAGACCAAATATGGGCCCACTTCATCCATTTTGGGCCTATTGGGCAATTATGGGCCCAACTCGGGCCCGTTTAGTCATGATGGGCCATATTGGGCTGAACCCATTGCGGGCCCAACTCGGGCCCAGTCTAGCCACTTTGGGCCCTAATGGGCCATGCCTTTTTAGGGGCCAATCGGGCCCTATTGGGCCATGCTCATTATAGGCCGATATTGGGCCTTGTTCGGCCGTGTCTAATAATAATTTTAGATTTTTGCTTACTCTGGAATTAACAAAGAAATTAACTATATTTTAACAGGCGAATCCGATCGGCCTACCTGAAGTAAGATTTAAAGCGAAAGAAGGTAAGTGTACTTTAGATTTAAAGCGAAAGAAGATAAGTGTCTTAATACTTCAAAGTGTATTTTCCAAAGTATTTGACAAAGTAATTATTAATGAATTTAATTTTGAAATATGTTTTGCACTTAGTAAAATTGGTCAAGCATGTTAAATATTATTGAAAATTTTGTTATATGTTATGAAATCTGACTGGGCAACCTATGAAATCTGTTTTTGTATGTATGTATTCTCAGCATGGCTATGATTTGTTCTAGCCCCGCCATTGGGGATTATTCGTTGGATCTGTCGACTTGTAATCTATGAGGAACCGGTTTTGACATTGTTGCCACTGGTGATTAGAATAGTGGTTTTTGGATATCGTTGTAACCGATGGTTAACAATAGTAGTTTTTGGCACTTTGTGCGACCCATGCCACTGAGTTACGTGGCCATAACCTATTTTTATGAAAATGCTTAGCAAATTTCAAAAGAAAATATGTTATTTGTGATTTATTTTTCAGTCATTATTTTGTGCTCTGATTAAATATCTGGCATGTTTTGACCCCACTCTAGAGTATTATGTTGTTTACTGGGCTAGTGTAGCTCATTATTATATTTTCTCTATTTTTCAGATCCAGAGGCATTATAGCTTGGGACTTTGGGGAGTGCGTTAGATTTTGAAGACTTTGCTTAATTATTGGAATTTTAGTTAAACTAGTTTGGACATTTGAATTATATTGTCATATGCTATTTTGAATTATAAGACTGCTTTGAATATTTTAAATAATTATGTCAATTTTAAGCATTTGTATTTTCTTTGATATGATCAGCTTTCTTGCATGCCTATGCGATCTACCGTGCGGGCATGCGGTATCTGTTACGCTCCGGGCTCGGGGCGTGACAGATTTGGTGGTATCATAGACTAAGTTTTAGGATTCTTAGGATTCGTCGAAAAGGTTGAGAGATGGGTGGGAACTAGATAAGGAGATAATGTTAATTTGGTTTTGCTAATTCTTTCGTACTATTCTATTTGGATGATCTTATGACATTTGAGAGTGTCGCCTTACCGTGTCCATAGTCTGAATCAGATAGCTGGGGGCTCTCGAGGTAGAGCCCCTACTAACCAAGTGACGGAGGCATCGTAAAGTCCGAGGCCCCATAATGAGGCCTTTGGAATTCACCAGGAAGGAGGGGCTGGTCGATGGCAGGGGCTAGTCAATCAGCCATCGACCAGCCAACCCTGGGTCAATCGACAATGACTCCAGAAATTGTTGTCGGGAATCGAACCCGAGTGCTCAAACTGATTGAAGAGGTTGTCGGGTTAGTACGCCAATAGAGGCAACAACTTCAGCAATCAGTCCAGCAGGATGTCGTTCCTCTTGAACAAAGGAGTGTGGCGGAATTCAAGAAAATGGCTCCTTCGGCTTTTAAAGGCGCCACTAGTCCTCAAGAGACCAAAGCTTGGATAGATGAAATGGAGAAAGCTTTCAGGGCAATGAAGTGCACTGATGAAGATAAGGTCATATTTGCTATCTATATGCTTCAAGACCGAACTCATTATTGGTGGAAGTCTGTGGAGCGCACATTGGCACATGAACATGAGCCTGGCAGAGGTTTGCACAGCCTTCTACTCCAAGTATTTCTCTTCTAGTCGGTTGAGGGAGTTAGAGAGAGAATTTCTTAATTTATCTCAAGGCACTATGACTGTGAATGAGTATGAGGCAGAGTTTGATAGGCTCTCTCGATTTGCTCCTACCCTCATTATGGATGCAGAGTCCAGAATGAGGAGATTTGAAGAAGGATTGAAACCTCACTTACGTCAGGGTTTTGCTGCTGTGCACTCAGTAAACTATGATAATCTAATAGACAAGGCCAAGAATCTGAAAATTGTCTGGAAAGAAACATAGGATACTAAAGATAGAAAACAAAAGAAGAGAATCAGAGATTATGATGCTCGCAGTGGACAGCATTCCAGCAGGATCCTCATGGTCATCTCTAGAACTTGACTCAAACAATAATTATCACAAAAATCTAGACCTCTAGAACTAATGTGCCTTAAGGGCAAAAACATGACTTTCAAGACATGTAATGGTATAATAACTATTCTGAACCCTTTTGATGACATAGGCTTGCCTTAGGGTAACTCCTTGACCAAATAGGATTTAGAACCTCTAATTTTGAATATATAGTATGCTAATTCCCATCTGATTATGTACTGATGGCTAGGGTGCTGCCATTACTGCAAATCTTCTCGGCAACACTAAGACAGGTTATGTTCTTTTAAACACGACTTCTCGTCCGACCTGGGAGAGGTGATCTAATTTTCATGGGAGTTGGTCTGAAGGTTATACCACTTTGTATGGAGGATGCATGGATTTCATGCTTTCTGCCATCTTTTCAGAAGATTTGTCCCTTCTCATCGGACTAAAATAAATGCACACTCTTTACAATGGTTGCTTTGACCAAATCAAATCAGAAAATTTTGGTTGGTGAGGCTTGCCTTGGCACTTGCTTCTGGCAGACCCTTAATATATGTAAAATTAGCCATTTATTTCATCAAACAGTTGATAGATAGCATCTTTAACTGTTGACAGTAAACATAAGTTACAGAGCATGTTTTGCATGCATTAAGAGGAATAAGAATTACTACATGTCATTTTTTTCCCTGTTATTGAAATCTAGTCACCCTCCGACAGCTGTTTTTTCTTTCTAATAATACACATAATTTCATACCATTCTAGCACGAGTACATCTAACAAAATCAGAAGAGAGAATAAATCGAAGAGGGGATGAAGAGGGAAAGGGGAGGATTTATAACTATCCCACAAAAAAATCACTGAAGTGCTGGGCAATGTAGGATGCCGCCCAATCAACCACCTAGTTCCTTTCCTGGTAGACATGAGTGACATTGGGAATCCATATAGCCCCACAACAAACCATTGATGTCGTACATAATAAGATGCTCAACACCTGCCCTAGTGTGACTCAGAATCCACTCGATGATAGTCATTGAATACCCTTCAAGATGAATCCGGTCAGCTCCTAAGACGAAGCAAGCATAGGAGATGCCCTCTCAAGCTACCTTCATCTTTACTTTAGGAACAAAAGTATCATACAACTGGCGACCCCTTGTCACGATCGATCTGGAATTTGGGTCTCTAATAACAAACCCAACACCACCTCACCTTCTATCGTCCGATGCACTACCGTCGAAGTTCACCTTAAAAAAACTCAGGAAGAAGGGTTCCCAAGCGATAAATATTGCTCGAGGTGCTACCAGAGTGGAACGAGAGCCCCAGTTGTCACTCACAATCTTGGTTCCTTCAATGGTTTGGGCTTGAGTGTACTCAGCAGCGTGGATAAGCGCCTTATCAGCAACAATCCTCGAAGTTTGCCATCTTTCCTTAAAGACCTAGAATTCCTAGCCAGCCAAACATGATAAGCAACATATGCGCATCTGACACCACTGGCCGAGGTGACTAGTCTCACCATGGCGCCCGCCTGGTAATGTAGGAACGCCATCACTAGGGTCGAAGACTGTAGGAAGCAACGGTCAACTCCTATCAACCGCCACACCACGACTACCCTCGAGCAACCAAATAGAGCATGCTCCACTGATTCCTCCACCTTGCGGGCATACACCACCCCTAGTCGGAAGACAACCCCATGCAACCTTCCACAAGAACAGGGCGACTCATGAGTGACGGCGAAGCCTTTATAGCCGATTCCCATCAAATGATTGCAACGCCATAGCTCTGCACAGATTTCCAAGATTAGAGACCCTCACCTTGGATCTGCAAATCGAGCTCCAGATCTTTTTATGCGGTCCACCCCCCATGGAATTGGCATGACTAGGATCCTCTGCCAATTGCTCCCCAAAGAGCCATTGGACCATCGCTAGATCCCATCTCCTCTCCCTTAGGCTAAGAAGGTCACACCTCCTAAGGCCAGAGCTGTCTACATCAAACTTGGTGGGCCATAACCGCAAAGGTAGGTCAGAAACCTAGGTATCACATTGTACATCAATCGACTAGCCATCACCTACCACCTATTTTGATCTGAGGTAGCACTCTCGGAGCACGGGAGCACATGTCGCGCCAGATGGAGGAGTGTCAATCATCCCAGAAGTTAGATACTATGGTCTGATTGCCATACTTGGCTCTCATCAAAAGACTCTATAGACCCTCAGGCTCAAGCATATAATAGGCCACATGTCTAGCTGTCAAAGCCTCCGTCCTCATAAATAGAGAGAAAATGCCTAAACCCCCACTGGTACGAGGTTGATAGAGTACCTCCCAAGCCACTAGGTGAACACCTCCTTTTCCGTTCTACATTCCCAAAAGAAAATTTCTGAACATCCGGTCCAATCTCAACAATGGTGTCTTCGGCAAAATGGTATTGGACAAGAGGTAGACCAGAATGAAGCTGAGGACAGATCTCACCAACGTCACTCTACCCATCATGGACACGGCACTCGCTTGCCACCCCTCAATCCTTTGACTAATGCTTTGCTCGATCTCACCACATTTTGCCCTCCGCAAACATCTCCCTATGATAGGTACCCCCAAGTACCTACTGCAGCCAACCTACCCTCCAACCCCCAAAATCACCCTAATACAGCCTCTGAGAACAGGCTTGGTCTTGGGGCTGAAGTGGATCGCTGACTTTGCTAGGTTGACTCGCTAGCCTGATGCAGCACAGTAGTCCTCCAAGATGTCCTTGATTATTGTGGCACTCTATTTCGTAGCTCGAGCAAGAAGCATACAATCATCCACAAAAAGGAGATAAGAGATCGGATCAGTTGTCTGGGCAGGCCTATAAGCCTCAATGACCTATGTTCGAGAAGCGGCCTGAAGGGCTCGGGACAAGGCATCAACGCAAATAATGAATAGGTAGGATGAGAGGGGGCAACCTTCTCGAAGACTAATAGTAGGGTTAAAGGAGTAGGTATGCCATTCATCAGGATGGCGAAGGATGGGGTCTAAACGCAACCCATGATACACCAGATCAAATCCCCATGAAATCGAAAGCTCTCTAGGGAATAGGAAAGAAAGCACTAGCTTATCTGGTCGTAAGTCCTCTCCATATCCAGCTTGACAGCTAAGAGACTCCGTCGACACGGGGCTCTCTGCAGATCATGCATGAACTCTTGAGCGATAAGGATATTGTCGGAAATGCTGCGGCCACCAACAAAAGCTTTCTGCTCAGGGCTAATAAGACTGTGAAGAATTCTTCTAAGTCTAGAGACCATGATCTTCACAGTGGCCTTGTATAGGGTAGAACAATGACTAATAGGCCTGTAGTGGCATGGCTCGGAGCATCCTGCCATTTGGGAATCAAGATAATGAATGTCTTCTTCCATTCCCTTGGCATCAATGTCATGCCAAAGAACTGCTAGATAGAAACCACCACCTCATGCTAGATAATTTTTCAGCACCTTTTGAAGAAGAGAGGGGGAAACCATCGGGGCTCGACGCTTTGTCCTCTGCCAATGATCAAAATGCCTCCGGACGTCAGCAGTAACCATCCTGATGAGAGCCCTATTCTCAGCCTCTGAAACGCTCGCCTCTGGTACAGGGCTGAAAATAGGACTTCCACCCTCAAACTATAATAGCTCCTGACTAATGGCCTCACATCCTCTGTCATCACTCCACTACTGTCCTTAAGGCTCTAAATCCTATATCTTTTTCCTTCTAATCATAGTTGACCGATGGAAGAATTAGTGTTCCGATCGCCCTCCAGAATCCACTGCACTCTGGACTTCTATTTCCAAAAGGTCTCCTATTGGTGTAGGAGAGAATGATGCACAAACAACTTTGATCTTAGCTCTGAAGATCCTCTGCAGATAGACCCTCATCCCGACAATTGAGTTTTTAGCCTTTTCCAATCTTCTGAAAATGTCACCCACCTCCACTCTGTTCTGCCTTCGTAACTGGCGCCTAAGTAACTGTAGCTTACGGGTCATCTGATACATCGCATCATCCCGCACTGCCATGCTCCACACCTATCTAACTGTCCCAAAAACTCGAATAGGAAAGCTAGATTTTCTTGAACAGGAAGGGGCACTAGTAGGGAATGGGGGACTACGTGAATAAGAGCATCGGGCAGTGGTCCGACAAAGACTATAAATGAAGGATCCACGGGGCCGGATCGGATCCTAAAATTGGATCCGTTCTGTTTTTCGGGTTGGGTCTGTGTTTATTGAATCTCAACTCGACTAGAACCCGACCCGATCCATATTTTTTTGGGTCAATTTTGGATCATTTATCGAACGATCCGATTACCTCATCCGAACCTGAATTACCCATCTAAGCCCGTAGGCCCACAAGATGCAGGCCGTACATCTATAAAAGCCTCCTCTTCTCCTTCCTCCCAACTTGCCTTCAACACATAAAATTAGATCCCATCATACGTCTCAAAGACCCAGCGTTCTACGCTCCTCCTCGATAGCCTTCTTCCTCCATTCCCATATCCTGGTCTCCGGTGAGATGAACCCCAACTATTGGCAACAGTAATAGAAAATGGAATCCTACCCAAACCCCACTTATATCTCTCTTTTCTTCTCTCTTCCCTAGATCTAGAAAGCCTCTAAGCCAAAACTCTCCTCCTTGTTTCCAATTCTTTTTTAATTTGCTACCTCGAGATGGGTGTGAAAGGATTCGTTGAAGGCTGCATCGCCTCCATCGTCGCTGGCTGCTCCACCCACCCACTCGACCTCATGAAGGTCCGAATGCAACTCCAGGGGGAGTCGCTGAGCCCCGCGGTCTCCACCCTCCGCCTTGCTCTCGCCATCGTCACTCTCCCACCGGCCCTCTCGCCCCGGCCCTCTCGCCGTCGGCGCCCAGATCCTCCGCTCCGAGGGTCCCTCCGCCCAGATGCAAAGCGTGGTGGACGCGATCGGGCGGATAGTGAGTAGCGAGGGGTTGGGGAGCCTGTGACGGGGGTCGACGCTGACGGTGAACCGGCCGATGATCGTGACGGTGTTGCAGCTGGAGATGTACGACCAGGCAAAGGAGGCGATCTTGGCGCGTGGGGTCATGGAGGACGGACTGGGGACGCACCAAAAGGCGAGCTTCGCCGTCGAGCACTGGTGGCGGCGATGGCGTCGAACCCGGTGGATGTGGTGAATACGAGGGTGATGAACATGAACGTGGTCCCCATGCCAGCCCCTCCTTGATAGGTGCTTCGCCACTCAACGCTCGATCCTTCTCCTTGGCCTCTCTAGCTGCGACGAGATCAACTCCAACATCCACCCCTTCTTCAGGTCGTCCTTCGAATCGAAAACAACAGCCGCAATAGCAGCAGCAGCATCCAAGGACGCCGAGGCTTTTTCAGCCGCAATAACTCGACCCGGCGCAGACTCGACCCAGAACTGACCCGACCCGGACCCGAATTTTTGGGTCGGGTCCGGGCTATACATGGACCCAACCCGACCCGAATGACCCGTTGGGTCAAAAATTGTAGCCATGGATTCGACTCGACTTGATCTTCAATTAGGTCAAATCTGGGTCCAAAATTAGGACCCGAACAAGAGACTCGATCGGGTCGGGTCACACAAAACCCGACCCGACCCATTTGCACCCCCATCCAACCCAATACAAGGCAGGTGACTCACGTGGTAGTTCGAAAAGCACTAGATTCACCTTGTTGTGGAAAAGGCCCTGTCAATCCTCTTCCAGACCCTCACTTGACCCTGGCGGTTATTGCACCATGTGTACCTCGGCCCAATGAACCCAAGGTCCACCAAACCATTAGCGGTGATGAAGTCTAGAAATTCTCTTATCTCAGCTTTGCTCGAGAATGATTTGCCCTCCATTTCTTCTGCGGCCCATCAATACAATTGAACTCACCTGCCACCATGGTGGAGGTGCCTTGTTGCACCATACATGCCATCTCACTCTATAGTCTCCGACTCTTCCTGTAGTAAGTGCTAGCATAGACCACTAAAAAAAATCAAGGACTACCATTGCCTTCGAAAATTACTATGATGGCTTGTTGATTACATCTATAGAAAATGTTAAAATTGGCAAAACCCAATTTCCACACCGCCACTATATCCTTGGACGAGCCCTGAGACTCAATTGCGTAGAAGCCCCAGGCTGGAGGAAATCGTCGCCTCGCTCGCTGAAGGCTTTGAGATGACAATCTTGTCTCCAAAAAGACATACACATCCGGCTCATTCAACTGCACTAACCTTCGTAGACCTTCTGTAATTCTAGAACAACTGTTTCATATTGGTGAAGAAGAATCTTCCAGCTGACCGCCACCCTCACCCTCGGTCACCGACCCACTGCTCGCTGCACCTTCCTAAACCTCATCACCATTGATGGGGTATTGAAGCCCGACCGCCAAGGCCACCTTAAGCTGCTAGACCGCTTGGGCGTGGTCATCGACCACCTCCTCTTGGACCATCAATTCTAGTCCAACTAACAATGACCCGAGTCTGTCACCCTAGTGTCGGAGGCCGACCACCGAGGCCACTTCGCACTGTGGGTAGCTTGGGCGTGGTCGCTAGCCACCTCCTCCTAGGCCGGCACCACCAGTCCAACCAATTCTACTGTTGCCACTTCTCTGATTGTTGATGACATCCTAGATCCCATCACCATCACATTGCTCCTCCGCCGCCGCCCCCTACACTCTAGGTCCCCAATCCTCCCAGCCACCGCCACCAGGTCCGCTCCACCTCCAGTCTCAGTGGTGCTCGGCATCCCCAGCATGGAAGCCGCTGCCGGAGCTAGAGGAGCACAGTGTTGTAGATTGGACTTGTTCCTTGGGGAAGAAGGCATAGGCTTCGAAGGGGTTATCATAACCCTACGTTGAGTCGAATCAAACACCTCACGGCCCGCTTTAGACTAGTCCGAGGGTAGGCTTCTAGCCCGCTTAAGCTGGCCCATGCCGTAGCCCACCTCAACCGTCTCCACATCCACAGCACTCGGCCCACTAGCTCGCCCTATATTGCCTCTCCTTGAGGCCTGGCATAAGGCCCTGCTTGCCTCAACATTGAACTCAGGATCAGAATCGAGTTGACTCGCTCCCACCCCGCAATGCGCTGATTCAGGGGAGAGAAATGCCTTCTCCAACGAATGCTGGCGAGCTACCTTGGACAACTTCTGTCGTCCATCGAAATTAGGTAAATGAACTCGATCCGTTCCTCAGGGAACTCGTTCTAGATTGGGGCGAACCCAACCCTGAGGCAGACTCGGGGGTGGACTCGTCCTTCTTCCTTGCTCGCATCCCACTCTTGGCAGCCCTTGGTTGCCAGATTTTGGCCGTTGTTGGCCACGAGCCAAACACCGGCTTGCTCTCGATTCTTAGCCCCTCCTCTGTCAGGATAACCGCCTTTGTTTCCACCATCATCGGAGCTAGGGAAACCCTACTTTGCTCTTCCTCCCCAAACGTTAGCACCAGCAGAGGATAGCTACAATTTTCATCTTTGTGACTGATTTTGCCACATTGGTAGCAGAAGGCCTAAATATTCTTATAGACGATGCTTTGCCAGAAAACTCTAGCTCGCCCCTGGATTAAGATCCCTGGTTTAAGCGGATCTAGGGCATTGATCTCGATCTTGACTCGAGCATAGCCAAGCTTGTAGAGCTGCTCGATGAAGCTGTCAAGGGCTAGAGTCTGACCCGCCGCAGCTACAAGCTCAATGATTGACACCTCCCAGTATTCCAGCAGGAGATGGGGTAGCTGGACCCAAAAGACTGACCTTTCATCTTGTCTATGCTGGGAATGAAATTCGACGCTCACAGTTCCATCGCCAACAGTTGGCTGGCCACCATCCATGGTCTGCTAAGCAAAGCCGGATTTCGGTCACCCTCGCATCGAAATCGGAAGATATTATGATCCTCTTGGAAAGGTTTCCACCTTGTACTCTAACTTCTCCTTAGTCATGAAATCTTAGGGGATCCATTTAATGAGAACCCTCGGCCGGACGTTTCAAGCTGCGGCTATTATTAACGGGCATCACAATCACACTGATAGAAATCCATGCTTTTTATTTACAATCTAATCATCTTGTCTAATCAAAAAAAATACTTTTACAATTATGGTTGATGATTTGCAGATATTTCCAGCAGTGCCATTGTTTTGACTTTGGCAGAATTTCTCCAAAGTGAGAGAAATTGCCCCAATCAAATGCATCCAGGCATAGTGAAACATGATTGTGGTTTCAGATATATTAAATGAAACATTTCCAACCTTCAGAGATTTTGTGAAACATTATCATCCCAGACCGAAGGTTCCAATTTATATATAAGTCCTGAAGATTTAAATCTACTTAATGTATACACGGCGAATCGTTGCCGGTTTCTGCGCTCTGACGTTTTTTCCCATTACGTTCAAACGCCTGCCCGATGGTATACCTAATCTTAATTCATCAAAGAATTATTTGAGCAAAATGAAACATCTGCAGCAGAATACAATGCTTTCTTGGTACATAGGATGTTATTGCCCCTCGCCATGGACCAAGTGCTTAACCGTTACTCAGCTACACAGAGTCAAATTGCATAAGAATCTCATGACCCTAAAACCATATGAAGTCAGGAAAGTAATAGAGAAAGATGTGGCAATGCATCTTACAGATGCATTAACACATCATCCTCATCATCAAGAATGAAAATGCAATATTCACTAAAAGCCAGAGACCATTGAAAGACATTAAGAAACAACACCAAATCCAGCAGTTTGTCCATTTTCCATTTTCAGCCTAAGACCCCTTCCTACAGGGAAGGGGATGTAACATACTGCCTGGGAACCCTAAAAAGGTCTTTCCCTGCAAAGGGGGAGGTCCACTCATGAGATCCAGCAGAAGACGACTCTGATGCAAGGCTACCATCCTGCAACCCTGCAATGTAGACACCGCCACCGTTCACAACTGGCCTTGCAATTTTCCCACCCATAAACATGGGTGACCATGTATCAGATAACCTATCACTCTTAACAGATGGCCGCAGGAGTGCCAGATCTAGGCTCCAGTCTATAGAGGTGTAGTCACGAGGTGTTGATCCACCAGTACTCCAATCAACAGGTGATGATGCTGAAGACCCGGAAGAACCCCACCCAGTAAACAGCCCTAGTGAGGATGGGACAGCAAGTGAAGATGATGTCCCTGTAGGGCTCCATGAACCACCCCACCCTGTTGCACCAGACTCCATAGGTCTTGAAACAAAAGTTTGGAAATGGTTTTGGGGAACAAATTGCTGGGGACTAGAGCCATTCAAACCCAAGGGGGGTAAGCTGTGGCCCAAGCCCCCACTGGCCACCTTCATCTCCATGCCGAGCATTCCGCTTGAATACCATCCTGTGGAAGCTGGTGGTGAGGCACTGATAGCAAGGCTTGTGGATGGGAGGCTTTGTTTGGATTGTGGGCGCTGCATTACAATGACTGGCTCTCTCAATGTTCCTGCCTGCAAGTTTGCCTTAAGTTCATTGCCTGCCATCGCATAGCGTGCTTCCGGCTTGCTTGGAGGAACCGCAGCTTGCAATGGAGATGCCAGCGAGTATGAAACAGATGGAGAAGAGCTGGTGCTCGGCCATCTCTTCTCCAAGGGAGCAGCAACCTGCTGTCTTCCCCAGTCTGGTTTAGGTTGTAGCCTTCTCAAAGACTGCAAATTTCTGTTTCCAGACTCCTGAGACACCACTCCCATTGCCACTGACTTCACATAATTATAATCGCTTTCATCTCTTCTCTGCTGCTGGGTGCCAACTGAAGCAATTGCCTTTACTTGAGTTCTTACAGTTGGGTTCTGAGAAGACATAGCCATTTTGTTATTGGAACTACTGATGGCAGCAGGATCACCTGATTCTTCCGACTTTGGTGGAGCAGCAGATGGTTCTTGTTTCTGTGCCTTCATGGTTTCTTCAGCCTTCTCCAAATCACCCTCACATACAACAACAGCTCTTTCAACCTCCTGCTTTGTGCACTTGAATCTTATTTCCATCTCTGCAATCTTAGCAAGTTCGTCAGTAATATCAATTTTCAAGTTAACTCCACCTTCCAAGTTTGCTGCAACCAGTTTGCTTTCTTCACCCACCTCAAAAAGCCATGCAACAGACTCCTCAACGCGGCCTTCATTTTGAATGAGAGCCATGGTTGCACGTTCTGAGGGAAAGCCCATCTGCACAAGCTGCTGAGCAAGTGTCTCTAGTTTCCTAGACATAAGATACCCACTACAGCGTTCATGTAGCTCCTGGGCCCGTCTCTCCTTCTGGCGTTGGTGCTTCCTCTCATTCTTCTGCCGAATCTTATCACGCTTATCAGTGTCACAACCGGGAATAGGCTCTATGCGAGGTGTAGCACTAGTAGTCTTCTCCTTCTGGTCTTCTGACTCACCAGAGCAGCTACCATTGTTGGAAGCTGAGTCAAACTCTCCTGTAGTGCCTAGTGAACTGCCAGAATGCTCCTCTGTTTCATCTATACTTCTGAACCGACCGTTGTTTTGGGCTCCCGGTAAAGAGGCAGATGGTGGTGTTTCAAGCGTATGGAATGTACCCGAAACTGGATTGTATGCACTTGCTGGGGCACCATTTCCACCATTAGCTGGAGCAGATGAGGATTTTGATAAAACCTTGGGTTGTTCCTTGGCTGTCCTTGCAGCCTTATCCTTAGACTTGGATTTGGATGCCGGAGACATTTCTAAGAATACTAATTACAGAAGTCACCTGCAACTTAACATTAGAGCAAAAGAAGAAATCAGATCCCATGATCATCATCATATAAAGATAAACAAGAACTAGTTTATATTCCATGCCAAAAGTACATAGGTTGCCATATGAACACATCATGCCTCTTGAACAACACAGCCAAACATACGCAACAAAAAAAACTAAGAGGCATCAACATATTAATCTTATAAAAGGGAACAAAATGTGCAACTTTACTAATGATCGCTAATCAATTCCTTTCCATTATGAATTGTGATTAAGAATTCATGCTCGCTCAGATCATAAGTATAGTGAAGCAAGGACTACAAAGAAAGTATTAAAACCTTAGTGCATCAATAGGGGAGTAGAATGTGCAAGTTTACATTGCTCATAATATTCACTACTCATTATGAAGAATGATTTAAAATACATATTCATTTGAATCATGGAAATAGTGCGGTAGAGCAACAACATGCATATCAAGGCAGAATTTAAATGACAACAGAATTCAAAGGACTACAATTTCCTGAGTCAAACATCATGAGCTAAGTTTAAGCACCAGTACACTACTCACTATATTATGTTGAAAATATATACAAAATTAAATACAAAAGAGAAATGCAATGAGGATGCCTATCGTTACAAAACTCTAACCACTCTTTACAGTATGAAACATTATGCACCACATGAGACTCACAAATACACCACTTGAAACTAACTATATTATTACTATCAACGAAATTAGGATAACAAGCATATACTAATGTCCTTTTTCATTTTGGATAGAACATCAATGAACCTGCACAAGTGAGATTCCAAAATACCCAGTGCAACAATTTAAGTTGAATGATAATAGAGTGGAACAAGTCAATAGAATACACTAGTATCTGGCTTAACAGAACATCATATCATGAACAAACTAAAACATCAAAAAATAATAAAATAATTCAATAGTTGTAGCAATATCATGACCATGGTACGCCGTACCATACCGAACAGGACGGTATGCCGGATGTACCGAATAGGATGGTACGCCAGACATACCGATCAGGACGGAACGCCGATCTATGAAAACCTAAAAAGTCCTCTATTGCATTCTTGCTGCGAAAAAGCCATTTGTGCGGACATCTTTTCCAAGCAAAGTTTCATCATGACAAGTCTCAAAGGCAAAAGAAGTCTAGTTACTTGCTATTGTCCTCGGCTCTGCTGCTGACAGGACGGTACGTCGGACGTGCGACAGGACGGTACGTCGGGCGTGCCGACAGGACGGTACGTCGGGCGTGCCGACAGGACGGTACGTCGGGCGTGCCGACAGGACGGTACGTCGGGCGTGCCG
>JAOXJJ010000195.1:742269-767474 GCA_025769935.1 Phoenix roebelenii
ACAGGACGGTACGTCGGACGTGCCGACAGGACGATACGCCCACCGTATCGACAAAGCAGTACTAGCCCCATACCGTACCATACCGACACATTGATAGTGTGGCACCAGTACGAGGTCCAATACTGAGACCATATCTTGCATGTGACTACACAACAACAAAAAAAAAATGTATGTGTATTGTAACTTTTACTAAATATATAAAAACTATTAGGTGGCCCTTAATGAAATTTGATTATGTATTATGACAAGTGCAAGAGTTCTAAGTTCCCAATATTAGTAAATTCAACAATCATTAGGGGGGGAAATAGCAAAAAAATAGTCTATACTTGCACAGCAATGGAAAAGACATAAATCTCTTTGTGGAAGAGATTGCCAGGTTATATAGAAAGTCATTTCAAAACATTAAAACATTCAACTTAAACACTTCCCAGAGATACTCCATAAAAGTGGTTCTTTAGATTAAAAACATTTTTTTGCCATTATCTTCAAAACAATGTTGGATCAAGCTATGCAATGAAATCAACAAGATTTAACATTTCACAAAG
The DNA here is from genome assembly GCA_025769935.1 of Phoenix roebelenii. Lineage (NCBI taxonomy): Eukaryota > Viridiplantae > Streptophyta > Magnoliopsida > Arecales > Arecaceae > Phoenix > Phoenix roebelenii. Next base: position 742,815 of record JAOXJJ010000195.1, read on the forward strand.
ACAGAAAGAAAAACATAATATAACCAGAAACAAAAAAAAAGTCAAAAAATACAAACAAGTATACAAAGTTGTTAAGCCTTCAAAAACCCTTGATTTAATCTATAATTCATACGATGTGGTTGTATCTCTATATTCTAGTGTATTTTATTAGTGTAAAATTCAACCAGTGTATGGTATACACAGAATATTGGCAAATCCAGCCATAGTTTACGATCCTGATACCGATTCCATGCATGATTTTTATACAATGCAAGAATGTTGAAAAGATAGAAATATCAAATATTAACCATAACTTTTCCAGCAGTAGGTCACCAATTTCCTAGAATTAGGCTGAATTATTTCTCAGCAGGCATCACAGATGGTTTGGTTTATTTATATGTCCACTGCACTCCTTTGTATCTAGAAAAAAAATTGAGTTTTCTAACCATTAAATGCTTTGCACAAAACACATCATACATGTTCACAACATATCTCATGATAAGTTCTTCCTCTTACACAAACTATCAGAAAAACCTATACCTTATGATGTTCAAAAAATCACTCACTGGAAACAGCTTACAAAAATTTACAGCTTTGGATTTCATTTCAATTATAGCCTAGAATTAGAAAAGTACAGGAGAAACAAGCTGAAGTAAGCTCATCATTCAGCTAGGCACTTTTGCCAGGTTTTAAATACTTAGATGATATTCAGCAGAAGCATACATTATTCAATATAGACGGCATCTGCTTGACAAAACCTAACAAATATCTAAAACAGATCATCTCAGAAGAAACAGAGCCTACTTCATCTTGTTTGATATAAAACAGAGTGAAACAGTGTGGTTTGTATTGCCTGTTTAAAAAATAAGGCCTCATCTAAGATATTAAATATAAGAGGGAATAAAAACAGCATGTCATACATAAAGACAGCAGGGCATGTGCATGCTACAATTTCCCCGCAGCAAAAAGGTCAAATGACAGGATTAGCACTTAAAAGAAAAAAATGATTTATTATTGAGTTATAAAGAGTAATGCAGATAACATTTCCTTCAGTGAAGAGTACAAAAAAACTGCATTAATAGATGTCGGCAAAGTAATAACAACATGCCTTATATCGAAAATGAAAACAGATCAGAAAAGGTCCAATTCTAATAAACATTCGTCATGATTGTAACTTACAAGCTTCATGAATTTTCTTAAACAAGTTGATCTAATTCCTAGAAATTTTGATAAAGACTCAGTTGCATGGTAAGGATTGGCACTAAACTTTTATCCTTATCATAATTCATAAGGTTCATAAATTCTTAATAAAACCGATCAAGGTTTTCATAATTTTGCTAAAACTCCATTACGATGATGACTTCGAACTCTCTAAAGTTGCATCAATCATAACTCATTTGCTTTATGAAATTTTAGAATTTGTTAAAGATTCATTATGATGCTATGGCTTTATATTTGTAACCCTATTAAACTCATAAGAATCATGAATTACTCATAAAACCCATCTAATTTTCAGAATTTTTTTCTGATGATACCATGTAATATTAAGGTGCATCACTATAAACTTGTATCCCCATCATAACCAACAAGCTTCTTGAATTTCTTAACCAGACCCATCTAAAGTTACATCCTAAATTATTAAATATTAAACAATTATTCGGCCACTACATCCTCTAACTCTAGAAGCCCTAGAAGGCCAAAAAAACAAGCATTCACAAGAGAAATGATAAAAGATGGAAAGACTCTCAAATTACCAAGAAACATGACATTCAGACCAATACACATTGCCAAGAATATCCACTTCAGACCCATGCAGCAACATAGCCTAAAGTTGGAAATATTAAAATACTATAAATAATTAAGGCAGAGTGTTTTGCAAGAGAAAGCAGGAGACTCATTAAATTACTGTTAAAACAGTAAGACTGAACAAAAATCTTGATGGATCAAAATATTTATTATGTAGTACTTCTATGGAATTTATTATGACAAGCTTCCTCAGTCAACAAAGATATTAAGACTATCTTTAAAACAACCTAACAGCAATTATTATTTTATTAGGAAGGAGAACTTAGGTAATTAGAGTGCATCCTATCATATCTAAATGTGCAAGACAGTATGCATGCATGATTGTTGTGTGTTAGAGTGAGAGAGAAGAAAAAGAACTCTGCCAATTTCACATTTTATGCTTCCTCTAATCTTCATTTCAATTTTGCTTTTAGAACCCAACAACTTTCTGAAGCATAGCTTTTGACAAATTGTATGCACATCTTAAAACAATCAGGAGCAATATGAAAAAGTTGGCAATATCTAGTAAACCATATATACATACTCTAGAATCTTCAAGAATGATCTCAAAATTTTCTCTAAGAAGCAAAGAACAATGGTCATCGATGACTATCATCAACAGTCAAACAAGAGAATCATGCTTAAACAAATTAAATTTACCGACAACTAGTTTTGACTGCCTCATACCAAAGGACTGTACATTCATGTACATGATTGCGTGAAGCATTTATTAACTTCAACATAACATACTTCATCCATATACCACAAACCAAAGAAGATTTCCAGCATGATTGCTGACATACAGACACTTTATAATGTTCCTGTTATTTCTACTAAGCAAGGGTAAGTCATGAATAACAAGGTCATCAGTTTGCAAGGGTATTATCCTCAATTCCATCAAGAGGTTAATAAATGCTATATCATCAAAGATTATTATAAATTCCATTTATTAACTTTAGGACAAAGCATAACTATCTGAATCTTGTAATCAAACAACTTAATATAAAACTTAATCTATCGCATGGACTTGTCAAGATAATGGCAATACATAGTGGTTTTTTCCTACAGTTCTTTCCGCATACGTGTTTATTAAGTAAACTAGTAAACTCTGCAACCAGCATTCTAATTAGGAATTGCAGACGGTAACTAAGAAAATCAACAAAATCATATATTTCAAAATCAATTTTACTATATTTGTAGACGCCCTAATTATCCTAGATTTCCTACAAATAATTCGAGTGGAGCTGAAACAGGCATAAATCTGGTTCAGACTGGTGGGCTATATAAGTGAAGGCATCTCAGGAATACTCATCAATCAATACTGACTTAAAGATATTAAAAAGAAAAAAAATATCAAACAGCAAACAACCCCATCTGAACTCACATACTAACTATCAAAAATGTGGTTTATGTAATATTAAAAAAAAGTTCATTACAAAAATTTTTCTTGAGGTTTGCATTTATTACGCTTACACCCAATAGTTTGTAAAACCTACACTTATATCCAGTTAAACTAACGGCATTAGTTTAACCGTTTACCTCATATAAAGTTGAAACTGCCCTTTAGTGGGGAGAAGGATACACATGTTTTCTTATATCCTTGGGTGGATGTTATGTCACTTAAGGTTATTTCGATCATTTTTGATTTTTTTCCGAATGTGGCATTTGAGTCCCATTCAAGGTTGATAGTTTAACTAATGTTAAAGTGTTGGATAAAAATAAACCTCCAGAGGATAAGTGTAGATTTTTCAAACTATTGGGTATAAGTATAATTTAGCCCTAATCACATTAGGGTTTTTGTAATTTACTCCAAAAAAAAATGAAGTAGCAATCACAGATGTGAATAAGTTTTATTTCCTATGGACATGTGAAATAAAAAGAAGCCAACAAGCGTTTCTGCTTGCACATAAATGACCTAAAATTATAAGTTGACACCCTTTATAAAAATCAACCAACAAAAGGCAAAAGTATAAAAAATAAAGAAAGCAAATCAATTTTCTTTCCTGTTTATGCATATGGATGTACTACACTCACTAATAAATAATAACACCACCCTGATTACCCACTGTTGTTTCGACTGTTAGCCAATATTGTATCTCAGTTTGACAAATAAAAATATAAGAGTGGCAATATATTCAATAACGAAGCCAGCAGAAACAGAAGCTTACATGGAACAAAGAACAGTAGCTACAAATGCATTTTTTGAAATGCATTGGCCAGGACAGTAACATACAATTATCAGGGCAATTACTAGCAGATAGGCAAATCAATAATTCAGTGGTTTGGATGAAACAAACGAATCAAACACGAAGCCATGGCTACCTAACAAGTAAAGTTTCTTTTTGACAGCCATTTCCGATGAAATCAACCATCCGAAATGGACAGATATCAGAAAAAGTGTCCACGATTCAGCTGATCAAATACTATCACAACATACATCATATAATCAATAAAGGGCTAAATCCTCGATTTCAGGCCCAAAACCTCAACTTCTAGAATTGGAGATTTAAATCCAATGGCATAGGAAAATGGTTGAAATCTCGTCATCTAAAAGATCAAAGTTTTATCAAAATTTCTCTTCGAGGATATGATATCAACAGAAATGAACAGATCCATCAAAACAAACCCGAGCTTAACATCAGTGAGTCAAGAATCCCGATCATAAAACCACGCATTTTCCCCCAAAATCAAAAATAAAGATTTCAAATCGCAATAAGAAACGCAACAGATCGATGACCACAAACAAGCATGGGAACGGCCAAAGGAAAGCCCCCAAGTCGGGAGCTCTAAATCCAAACCCTATTCGAAACCCCCAACTGATCCGCCCCGGGCAGGACGCGCATCACGAACGACTCATCCATCCCAATCAGATCAAAATCGACGAAAACAACAACACGCAATAGACAACATAAAACACCAATCCATCCTCAAGCCAATCAAAGTAACAAGAAAGAAAGCAATCCACCAAACGAAAAGGCAGAAGTTCGCGAGATTCGCGAATGGGAACGGGCGATTGGAAGACCAACCTGGGGAAGAGGGAATCGATCTGAATCCGGGCCGGCGCGGGGAAGACCGGAGGGATCGATCCGAGGGGATTAGGGTTTTGAGGGGGCGGGGGGACGAGCGACGCCGATCTCTCTCAATCTCTCCTTTTCTCTCCTTCGATCCTACAATGTTTTTTTCCTATCCTTCCGGACGCGAGAGAAGTAATAAATTCTAATGAAGGGGAAGGCTTGGAGTCCGTGGGAAAACTTACCAAAAATAGGGATCTCGCGTCGGACAAGAAAACTCTGTTAAAATCCGGGCTGTTGCGACCTCACCCTCAACACGTCTTATCCGACCTGTTCAAAAATAATAATTAATAATTAATAACTAATAAAAATGAAAAAATAAAATAAAATCTAACTACCTAGCCCTAATCTAGCTCTATTGCTAGATGGAGCTCACTTGATAAATATCTTATTTCTTTCTCCTTCTGGTGAATTCTTCTAAAATTAAACTTCTCTCCAATTTATGGTTGGTGTAATGTGCTAACCTTCACCATCGTTATGACGACAGTGTTTGAATGGACCCAAGGGGGACGTGAGCCGGTATGAATTATGGTCGATATATTGTTAATTATGATTGGCAGACTAGATCTTTCTAATCTAACTCCAAACTAGGCAACATTAGGCCTCGATTTACTTTCGAGCAATCCAACTATTGTGGATTCATTGCCTAAATATTCTCGTCGCATGTTGCAAAGGGGTTGAAGTGAGTGATCTTGGCACCATTATTGTATAGGATCTTTTGTTGACCTAGAATTGTCCAATTCCAGCACTAACTCAAAGTCTAATGATTTAGCTAAGTCATTTGCGCCAGATATGCCCGTGAAAGACTTGTTAATGTTGGGTAAGACAACGAGGATCTATTGATCATGGTTTCTTGACAGCCGGAGGCCTTTGGGTGGATCTCAAACATTTGTTTGCTCCAATTGATTAGGATCCCATGGTCCAACTAGCAAGCTTTTCAGGTTCCCAAAAAAGTTTTGAGAGGTCCATGACTCCATGGCTGCTGACCTTTGCTTACATCAATATCTATTGAAGTGGATGACGAGGACCATCATGGTGCAATATTTATTGTTTTCCTTCATAGAATTGACTAAAGCAGCTAGCACCATAGGAGATTGGTTTTGTGGCATTATAAAGATTCTTATTTTTATCTATATCAATTTATTGCTTGTCATGGTTTTCATCTTTAAGTATATTATTTTCAATGCCTACTCCATACACTTCTATCAGAAACTAAATCAATGTTACAAAAATCATATTTTGCTTCCTTGCTACTTTAAATGACAAATGAATCCTACGAGATCAATAGAAAAAAAATAATTTAATGATTTGTAAATCATACTTCATCTGATGTACACAACTAGCTAGGCAAGTCCACACAAGATCAAAGTAGCACAGCAAAAACTTGAACTAAAAATGTGAACTAAATCTAAATAAAGGATAATTGATGGCCTTACGTCGGCTCGTTGAAGGACTTCGGCCTCACACATCCAACCTCTCTACAAAATGCTAGAGGCTTTCGGCCGGCTTTGCAATAATTACCTCTTGCACATAGCAATAAACAAGGAATTGAAGGAGAAATTCGAAAACTTTATTCATGATTATTTGATATTGAAAAAATACAACTAGAGCCTATTTATAGATGAGGTCCCCTAGAGCCAATGGGCTTTTTCTAGTTCTCATGAGATTCAAATTTTCTAAATAAAATAAACAGATAAATATTAAATAAATAAACAAAAATAGATTTATAACTCCTAGACTTTGAACTCATCTGACATGAGTTTCTAAAAAAAATAAAAATTCAAACAAAAATAAAAGAAACAATTGACCTTTAAATAATAGACCGTGAAATTGTATTTTTGTAATTTTTCCGAATCTCGCCAGCACTAGTATATTTTTGATAAATTGCCAATAACTTTGTCATTCAACCTCCATTTTGGGTGATTTAAAATGCGTTAGAAAGCTAACTCGATCCCAAGTATGATGAAAGTATCTCTTAATAAATATTTTGACTATGTTGTTGTTTGTAAGGTTTTGGATCAATATGCATTCAATTATGTTTTCTATAAATGGCTAGAGATAAACTTCAAAATTTAAGATCACCATATACCTAGAGGTGAAATATCACCTAGTTCCTTTTTTTGAAAAAGTACTATCAATCTGGTGGTCTTCTGAAGTGTGCTCCATCCCACTATCTTAACTTAGCATAAATCTCAAAGTATCGCTCTTCAAACTCATTCAAATATAGCTTTCGACGTAGCTATGCTTTCCGCTTAAGCTTTGACAATCCTCCATCACATGGATTTCCTTGATATTTTTTCATTTTAGACATATAAATCATTGATTTAGACAAATGATAGATATGGGGATCCTTGACTACATCATTCCAAGCAGCTAAATGAGCAAGTTATTTGTAAGAAGCCTTGTGTATGAGTCGATTTTAGCCTTCTTGATTAGTACATAAGCTAAGTTAGAGCTAGACTTGACTTGCTCTAGCTTGTCTTTATTAAATTTGAAATAGAAATCATAAATAATTAATGCTATAAAGTTGTTTCAACTTAAAATTGATAAATTAAATTAGTATTATATAAAATATATGATAATATATTTCATTAATAATATTCAGATATGATGATGAAAATTAGCTTAAATTGTACGTATGAAAGCTTTGTGGTCTCAAGTTTTTGCTAGATCTCTTAGATAGCTATTTTTTTGTACCTTGAGTGCATACTAAAATTAATTAAATTGGTTCCAACTTGATTATAATATAACCAAGCTTGGGCTTGGCTTGCTCAAAATTGGCTCATTAAGACTCTAATATCGCAACTAACAAAATTTTAGTGTTTTATGTCGGTATTTCATTTTAAATATAACTGTAAGTATAGATTCTAACCTAATGTAGAACTTTCAAGCTATGGCCAAAGTTTTAATGTTGAAACTACAACCACTTGTGACTCCATTTACATATAATTATAGATTACAATCAAACAAATGGACTCTAAATCATTTTTTAAGAAATAATATTTAATAAAAAGTGTAATACATTATAAGAACTGTGACATTGAATGTGATGAAGTTAAATCATGAATATCTAATACAAGTTGCATCATGTTAGATATTATTTGATAGAAGTTCAAGTTAGATTTTAGAGCAACTTGACTCATTTGTAATCTTAGAACCAAAGATAAAAGAATAAAAAAATAAAAATAAAAAAGTAGTATAATGATTTTTAAATACTATAGCCACCTACAAATCCTCATCTATGACTTTTAAGTTATAGCTTGTACCTCTATGAAATAATTCATAGATAAACTGAGCCTATCAAAATTTTAGTCTTTAGATTATACTATAGCATGCCATATAAATTTAAGTCCAAATAAGGCTAATATATATGCATAAATTTAAGAGGCCTAAATTTGACTTCATCCTAGTTCTATTATTAACTCAAAAAAGAGTTATTTTCCTTCTTCATTTATACATAAAAGCCTTACCATACTTTTTATTAATTATTAATTTTGGTTCCTGAATTAGATAATGTAAAATAGTAAAAGATTGTTATAGCCCATAATGTTGGGGTGTGAATCTCAAGCTTAACCTAATTACAGTTGGAAAAAAGGACTAGTTCAATGTAGCTAACTAAAATCTAACCTAAAAAGGACTAGATTTATAAGGCCAATGGATTTGCCTAAATTACTAACATGTCAATTACAATCCTATTTATGTCAAACTTATCAAATGTTAGGCCAATAATTGAATCATGCACAAAGCTATTTTATATTTCAAAATAATATTTATTTTAAATACGTGATCTCGACCAATTTTTTATACAATTCAATTCAAGCTCCTTAAAAAATCTTCTATCACTATTAATTAAATGTAAATTTAAATTACTAGCATTATTTTTAGTGTTAGATTTTTAATAAAAGTTGAATAGCATTTTATTCTATCTTTAACTGATGTTTATTATAGAAAATTTAAAATTATTATATGTTATTTTTAATAAAGTTGAATACTCTTTTTAAAATTATTATTGAATTGATTTCTCAAATAAATAAACAATTAGTTATAGAACATTATTTGTTTTTTGGTCAAATTAAATCAAATCTAGTTATTACAACTTTGAAGCTTGAATATATTATTCAGTAAAAACAATATTATCAACCAAAACAATTGAGAATCAAAAGTTAGTTTTAACTTGATATTTAAAATTTTTATATCCTTGAATTTATTAGTGATATCTAACTTTTTAATGGAAGTTGAGTAGCATCAATGACATATTTTGATTACTTTGATTCTCATGATATAAATTATAAAAATTTTATGAACAATGTATGAAAATGAATTTTAGCGTTAACATAAAATGTTTCATATAATTTTAGATAAAATAATATAAGTTTGTTGTCGCCATGCATATTTTCTATATGTGATTTAGGCACATTACAGAAGTACATAAGTTTAATGAATATAATGGCATTCATATTAACTAGTGAACGATATATTTGAGAATTAGAAGGTGATATTTAATAGAAATAAATATGATTTCCTGTGCATATTAAAAAATATAAGTATCAATAAATATTTAATAAATTTATAAGAATTTCAATACTCGATCAACCATACCTATTCCAATGTTCAATATTCCAACAATAAAATGTTCCAAATATTTTAAAAATATATAGTTTAAAGCATGGAATGCCGTACCGGCCCGTACTGGCCGGTACGGGCCGGTACGTACCGGTCCGATCCTAGACCGGTACCGGAACCACAAGAAAATCGGTATTTTTCGATTTTTAAGCCGAACCGGCCTGTACCGGCCGGTATGATTTTTTTTTTTATAGAACCACAGCATCTCGCGCTGTGATTTTTGAAACCACCGCATACCGACTGGTACGGTACCTGTACCGACCGGTACGTACCGGACCGGACCGGTACCGTACCGATCCGGCTGGCCATCGGTACGCCGACCGGTACCGGTACGGCGGACCTTGGTTTAAAGCATATAACCTTTATATTCCTTTAAAACATGTACTATTTGTGTTGAGGTATCATGTGTTTTGCCACTATCTACAAACCTACAAAAATGCATGATGTACGTATGTGTATCTGTATGTTTGTTTGTTTTGTTTGTGTGTAGTATGTATGCTAATATTTAATTAAAAAAAATACAGTTTCACCCTACAGACTCTACAAACCATGTACAACCTCATCTTTAAAAATTTTTAAAGAGATCCTTCAAGTTTCCAATTTCAAAGTGGTCCCTTGACTCGCCAATAAGCAAATGTCGTTAACCTACTATTTCAAATAGCCAAAATGCCCTCATCTTCTTTAAAGATCTTTAAATGTCTTTTTTGTTACCCCTCCATTTTCGATCATTCCATTCTGACTCTCTACTTCCATCCTTCCTTCTCTAGTAATTATCTACTGTTCATTGACGATTCAATCCACCATTTAATGCTGGCTATTCATCTAGTCTTCTAGCTAGCCAACTAGCCATCCTTTGTGTCTATTGAACTCCTTCATCAAGCTATCAAGAGTGCATCCCCTTCTTCAAATGGTAAAGCTTTTTTTTTCTTAAAAATACTTAATTTAAATCCCATTTTGTGCTATAAATCATCTTGAAGCATTGTTTGCACTTGATTAGCCAATATGAACTATAACCTATGGTTTACGGTTAATATCCATGTGTGATCCTTTGCTCATATATCCTCCCAAGAACTGTTCTATATTTTTTTGAAGAAAATATAGTGGATCTCTCCCAAGTGGATAGAGAAAGCCAACTTCTTGAGCTAAGGCTGCTTGACAATGTTAATGGTAGGTTGAATAAGAATAAGGAGAGTATGTGGCACAACACTTTCAAATAATTAGTCTCTTAATTATCTGGCTAATCATGTCTATTTTAAATATTTCTTTGCAATAAAAAGTCTCAATGAACTTCCTAAAAAGAAAATGTGGCCTAAGGTTGCAATGTTTTATAGATTATTCTATGAAGGATATATATTTGTTATTGAATGATGTACTGATAAATTTAAATCTACTATGCAAAATAGTCTAGAGAAACTGGTGGGTATATATTTACCATAGGAGGGTCTACTATCATTTGGAACTCTACCAATTAGACCTCAATTTCTACATTGAAAATGGAGATGAAATTCATTACTCTTGACTTCATTGGAGTGAAAAGAGATTAGAAGTGCAATTGTGCACATTTCTCCTAAGAGCAAGCCACTTTAAACTATGTCTATATATTGTGATAGCCAAATAGTAATTGCTAAGATTGAACATATAATATATAACAAGAAATCTATATTAATATTTTTGAGGCATAATAGAGTAAAAAAATTATAGAAATGTGTAGTGACTCATATATATTATGTCCAATCAAAAGTAATATGCTGGTTGATCCTCCAGCTAAGGCATACCGAGATATTTAGGGCAATGGAGTTGAAATCTATAATATAAATCATCTTCGACAATAACCAATCTTATGATTAAAGATTTTAAAGAAAGTTCAACATATATAAATAAGAAAGTTGTTGAGTGCTTTGAAGAGCACTAATTTACCGGAGAATAATATTTCTTAACCTCTTCCTATAATGAATTATTGTCAACCTACAACATCAAGAAGGAGAATATTGTACTCTAAATGGGCTCCATAACCATTTGCACAAGGCGTTTGCAAGAAGATGATAGGAGTAAAATAAATAAGTGTCAAAATGGAGCTGCTTTCTTTAGAAAATTAGGTTGCACATGATTTGATGAAATAGAGATATATACAAGATGCAACTTACAAATTATTATTCTACCCCTCGTTATATGTCTTACATGTCGTATTCATAACTTTGATCCAAAATTCAAATGTCAATTAGTTTGGATTCATACTAAATATGATATTTTTGCACTATGTAAAGGTTCAAACTATGAAAACAACTTTAATTGATGTATAATATGTTAACATGCAAATTTAGATCTTCATGCTCCAACTTATTTTGTATTTTACATTATATTTATAGTAATCATGTCGTTATTTATTTATTTCTTACTTGGTTTCCATTCTTTGTGTCTCCGTGAATCTGGATGGATGGGATACAAAGTCACAATAATTTACCTTTTCCTTTTTTATTAATTTTTTTCTAAATTCTTGTCTATATTATCTCTAGCAATTTTTAGATCTAGTCCTATGGAGACTTGAGAATTAACACTTCTATCATAGAACATCTTAGGATTTGCGGAACCCCGCTAAAAAATTTGCAATGTTTGGAATGTGCTTGATCTCTACGATAAGATGATTTCTTGTAAAATATTGCCTTATTTTTACATTAAAGATCTTTCACATGAGATGAGATTCATCATGTCAAAACACAAAACTCCTCATTCTTTTTATGCCTTCTCTATGAGTTTTTTTTCATACCCTTTCAAGTAAGATTTTATTATAAATCACAAACAAGATCATTTTGTTGTCGCATGCACACCAAGGAGTGGCCATCCACTAGGATCCTTTCATCTCATTGTATTTCATGCATGGTTTTTCACACAATAGAGCAATTTTGCCTTTGTGCCAAGAATCACTCTCTATTATTAGAATATTGAAAGCAAAATTAAAGGAAGTATCGCTGGACTAAATCATCATATAGTATTTAGAGTAATCCTAGGGCTTTCACCATGATAAAAGCTAAAGAAAGACAAAGGTCCATACCATATGGGCATATGGCATGAGCGGATAGCTGCAATTCATAAGGTTGGTATGATGATGATGCATGGTAGGACTATGGTGTGTAACATCAATTACGTTGTGCTACGTGGTCATGCAACTGTTTGGTACCGAGGTTGGGCCTTGAAGATTCAAGCAGCTCCATTAAATTACTATATAGGCGGCGGGGGCATTGAAGCTTCCTTGAAAGACAGCAAGCACCAGAACAAAAGCATTCAGTCATGCTACCACGTAGCATGCACCAAAAGCCAAGCCTTTCCATATCAACAAAGACAATATTTTACTCAGAACCAGATGAAGATGGTATGTACAAAGAGAATATTAAACCCAAGAGTTCTCTCTCTGAACCATTACAACCCCCGGTCCCTCTCACTCCATTTCCTTTCCCTATTTTTCTATAAGAGCCGAGCTTGACCCTTATTCGGGTCTTTCTATGCCGGCTTCTTTTTTTCTTCGCAGAGGCTGGATGGTAACCCGGTTTGACGTATTCGTCTTTTCTTGTCCCACTTTCTTTTCATGTTCTTGAGCCCTTGTGTTCACCTTCATGTGGGTCTCTTTTGTTACTTTAGCTCTTCTTCAAATAAGCTAGCTAGCTTGGGGTGATCACCTTGTGAGCTTCCCTATAGATGTGAGTTTGATTAAATTTTATCATTTGCTCGGTCTTTTCTGTGTTGGAAAGCTGTGTTCTGTGATCTCTCTGTTGTTTCCTTGTTTCTTTCCTGCTTCGACGGGTCTTTTTTTTTCTTGCTCAATATCTCTCTCTACAAGTTTCATTGTTTTGTTTTCTAAGTTATTTTCTGATAAGATGAATTGGTTTAAATTCCATTTGAGCTAAATTTAGCGAGATTCTGGGAATCTGTTAATTTTCCTGTATCTGATCGTTTCCTTTGGTCTTCTTCCCAAGTTGCTTCTTTCTCTTTACCTGCTGAAAATTACTGTTCCATTTATATGTATTGTAGATGTTTGTGCAAGCATCTTTTTTATATATATAAAAAATAAGTTAGATAACCAATCTTTGTTATGGACTTCTCTCAGATGTCCCTGTTCCTAGCAGGGTCTAGTACTCCTCTTTTACTACTCTGCTGTTGCATTTTATTTGTTTATTTATTATTTTTTAAGTGGCTAAGAAATTGATCAATCATCAGGTTATACAAAATATTTGCTTTTTTTTTTCTTTGAATCAAGTTTATATTTCATTTTCTTATGACTATCATTTGCTAGTGTTGTCGCCAATTCCTCGGTACTTTCATGGTTTGTATGAGATGGGTTTCTTTCAGTTTCTCTTGGATTTTTGGACTGAAGATTCTTTTTAAAAATTTAAGACTGCAAAGGCTTCCACCTTAGATTGGAAGTATGTACCATCTTTGGACGCTGTTGGACGTCTTTCCAATCTTAATTCCATCAGTGTTTGGAGGAGTTTGTAGTATTTCCCATATTATTCTGAAAGTTCATGTTGCATGTCCATTTAGGCTTTCCAATTATTGAATCTTGGCTCCTCAAAGTATTCATCTTAGATCTTACAACCACGACAAGTATCATGCGTTTATTGTGTTCATATCCCACCATTATTCAGTTTCGAAGTTTGATGGCATATCTGGAACAATTTCATGCTTCTACCATGTTTAGGCCTTACCATATATGTTTAACATTCATTACTGTTATTGATTATGTTCTACCATCTCACTGTAAGGTTCCTAACTGAAGCTCGCTGAAATTTCAGGTCTTTAAATATCACCACTAGAAATGGCTTGAGAGTATGACATTTTACCTCATCACCTTTATGCTTTCCTCCCATTGAAATTGAAACGAGTATATTCGCTGTTGATTTTGTATGAAGAAAAGGAACAAATTAGTCTCTTTTCAAGGTACAATCTAAATCTACCTTTTCATCTTTGTAAAGGTCCATGAGGGGCTACCTTTTATTTGGCTCTCTGTGCCTTCTATTGGAACCCATTTGAGAATAATTTATCATCTCACCCCTTTGTCTAAACTCTTTGCAAGCCTAGGGGAATTTTCAGGGATTTCTTCTCACATATTTATCCAACTTCTAATTTCAACATAAACAGTTTCTTCCTCTTTCTCTTATATAGCAAAAGCTAATAAGCTTCCTGCTTTTACCCTTCCACAGACTTTATGCCATACGGAGCCAGCAAGGCAGAAAAGATAACATCCAATGCCTGATTGTGTTCCTTACATGGATTCTTTTCGAACAATCTTTCTTCTTTTAACATTTTAGAATTAATATTAGACAAACATTACCCACCTGTAAGTGGCAAGATTTCATCAACTGCGTTAATATCCTGTGTACTATTCTTCTGTCATAGTTGAAATCCAAAGCCTAATTGAATTTGGCTGGATTTCTCAGAACTAATGCAACTACTTGCCATGGCTTAGGTGAAACTAGTATTTAAAGCTGTCTTTTAGATATTCTGCACCTTTTGAAAAATCAAGCACAGAGTTGTTCTCGATTTGCATTGCATAAAGACGAAGAAAGTTAATTACTTTACCAGCTCAAGTCAAAATGTAAACTTTTCTTTAGTAAGATCCATATATGCTATGGTAAATCAAGGTAACATGCCATAGAGATAAAACGCAAAATGGATCCAACATTATAATTGTTTTTTGAAAAAAAAGAATGAATCCAGCATTATATATACACATGCATACATACACACACACACATATTAAAGTGTAACATGCCCACTTTATAAATATGGAAAGTTCAATCTACCATGTGGTACCGCGAATTAATGCAACTCAGGCGAATTGGTGCAATGCAAGGAGGTATTTGAATGTTGAGTTGCCAAACCAGCATTATGTTGGGCCAGGTAATTTTCCCTTTGCACTAATGGGTACCCTCCTAAAGCATTTTCCAGGAAAAATTATGTAGGGATTTTTTTCTTAACACATGTCCGATTTAAAAATTCACTATGTATGACCTTGTTCCATGTGTTCTTGTCTCACTTATATCTCCTTTAAAAAGCTAGGATGATGAGAAGCATATTATGCACCATCTGAAGTCCCTGAGTAATTCTTCCTTCATCATCTTTGATCTCTTTTCAAATCTCTGTTAGATATACATAAAAGTATAGTGGTGTACTGATAGCTGAAAATTGCACCTTAGTTGTTTTTGTGGCGTTAGATTCAGTACATAGTTGCTCACACTTATAAAAAGAGATGGTTTTGCTGAAATTAGTTACTTCAGTTTTTGGAGTGAGTACATATTGAGTTGATATTGGTTAAAGTCTCTCGATAATTTATTTTGCAAGACTAGTTTATGTTTTATGTATGAGGTGGTTTATCTGCTTTACATGTTCAGTTATACAATATTTTTCACTTGTGCCAATTCACAGCTTAAAATGACCGAGCCAAATAAAAAAAGAAACAGCAAGTCAGAAGCACTATTGCCAAAGTATATATTGGGGAAAACACTTGGAATAGGATCTTCTTGTAAGGTGAAACTTGGTCAGCATGTTTTGACTGGATGTGAAGTTGCTGTTAAGATACTGAAGCTCCAAAATTTAAAAGATGCAGAAGTAGAAAGAGGTAAACGATATGTTTTGGAAGTTTAATTTTATATGAATTTATGTCTTCAGTATTAATAGATTACAAGGGAAAAATGAATTTTTTTTTTAATGTTTTTCCTATTTTCACCTACCAGTTTAGAAACAACTAGATAACCTAAATATATACTAGACTTTGCTTCAGTTTTTATATCTCTGAACTTTTGAAATAAACATACAAACATTTCATAGCTTTAGTGAAATACAGTCATCATAATATGTATAAACTCATATTTAATTATTACCCTGTATCAAGAATGGTAATCCCAGTGAATTACTACCTCACAGGAAAGGCAACTAGAAATTGTAAAGTAGTTTGTGAAGTAAAAAATATTTTCTATCTGCAGTAATATGTTGATCTTTTCTGTCAACAGCAATCTGTCATTAAGTTCTTTTGACCCCCGATCATACACAGAACATATAACTTTTAGTGCCACAAATTGTATTCTTCTTTGCATTCCTTCAAATTAATAATCATTGCAGATGTTGTCAGTGGTAGAAAGCATATGGTTGATCAATCCCTTTTCTCTTCAGAGGGAAGTTCGTGACTTTTTAGCTTATTATTTTGATAATTAGGTCACATTGGCAAAAGAAAGTTATCAATTAGTTAGATTAATAATAACAACTTCATAAGAATTAATTATTAAAGGGAAAATGTGATTTCGCTTAGGAGTCAAACATTTAATATCACCTATCAAACATCTATATGGAATACTACTGAGCTGATTTTTCATTTCAGATATGTCGGATCACTTTTTTTGTTCTTGTATTATACATAATTAATTAATTTATGTCTTCTTAAATTCAACAAAGAGGGAGTTGGGGCCTCTTAGATGGTAGGGATAATATTGTATGCAATTTGTGTAAAAAATTTACAAAAAAATATGATTTGCCAACTAAGTTTAAAATATGCCATGAAAATTACAAAATAAGTGGGATTAGCTGGTCTTGATACAACTGATAATGCCAATGGATAAAGTAACAATATGTGTCAGAAACAAAAGCACTACAGCTACTAAAAATTTTTAAGTTATGTCCACACTCAAACTATCCATGACAATAAGTTAGTAAAGAGTTACCGAATCTTGATCATATAAGGATATCCCATCTTCAAATATAGCTCTTCTTCTTTGTAAGAAAACCCTGAGTACTTCTATTGTATTTTAGTTGTTTAAAGTTCCATATTAATCATCTAGATTGCAAACTATTAAGCCTTTATGAATCTTAAGAACCGTATCTATCATGCACATGAGTTTTCTAATTCAAAGAAGATTTAGCAACAACATTTAGCCCTTAGTAGCAAGAAATTTCTACCTAGGGTAGCGTACCCACTTCGAAAAATCATTGGAGACTCAAGCCTACACCCTCTTCCTGAGAGCTTCATTATTTCAAGTATTTTTTTAAATATTCACTTCTTTGCACCCACACTCATAGCAATGTTATAACTACAGCTCCCTACTAGGCAATAGAGAGTGTATTATATTGGATTTGGCTCACATGCAGTACCGATACATTAAGGTACAGGAGCTCGGTATCACCTGTAATGACACATGGTATAGGTGTTATGTTGGCTTCAGCAATATGCTATCTTTTTGCAAAGTACATTATCCATAGCCACTCCAGCACCCACTTTTGATTCGGCAAATTTGGCTGATGTAGACAACAATCTACTTATGTTCCTTTTCTTTTATAATCCTTTTGCCCTTCTACCCTTCTAATTTAAGACTATGTCTTTTTCCGACAATCTAAAATATATTTGAATAACTATTTTATCAACTTTTAATAACTTGCTTTAAGGATCTTTAGACTGTTGCTACCAAAGATTAGACTACTATGGGGTGCATTATGCTGATCACGAAATGGCATAATAAGGCACCATATTGCAGCATGTTATGTAGTGTCATTCATGTGCCTGGCCATGTGCCAAGGCTTACAATAGTAAGATTGAGTCCATAATAGTTTGCATTGATCTATACAGGTAGCTACCGACTAGCACAGGCATATACATACTAGTATGCAGGATATAGAACTACATATCTCATGCCATGCCTATATCTTGCTAGGTGATAATCGCCATAGGCATGGAACAGCATGGAACAATATCTTTCTCCATGTTCATTTTCTGGTTAACTAAAGATGGAACCGTCCCAAACTGGACGGTTCTGACCGTATTGAGCTGTCCCAGCGGCAGACTGGGATGGTTCCCCTTCTCTCTCTTTTTTCTTTTCTCCCGTTCACCCTCTCCTCCACCTCCTCTACTGTGTCGGTATAGGCCCGACACAGCATGGCGCGGGTCCATACTGACCCATGCCGCTGGGCAACCAATCCGGAGCCCGATACCGACACAACAGACCATGGGTTAAATAGTTCACATATTAAATAATTCACATATCTGGTATAATTCTTACACACACACACCCCTATTAAATGGATAGGAGTTTTAGAAAGGTATTCTTAAGATACTATTATTAAATATTTTCTTTTTAGGGAAGTACGAATTTACCTAGGTGTTAGTTGGTGTGCTCATAAGTTTAAGTGTTCTTTTGAGAAAAAAATCCTTCTCTCAATCAGATTTGCAGTTTGTTGGTAACAGATGGAGCACAACTTGCTCAATATGCTTATCAATTGGGATCCTTGTGAAGACAGGCTTGGATCAAGGCGATCTTGCACTAGCATTGTCATTGTGCTCATCTAAGTTCATCACAATGCAGCAACTATTTAGTTTTCATTGATCAAGATTGCACTATCACGAGCCCAACATGTTTGCTTGTCGGTTACAACTTTTGTAGTTTAGTGCATTGAAACTAAATTTTAAATCTGTATGCAGTAATCTGTTAATTCCAGAGGCTGTAGCGGTGCCTTCATGAGAACAATTGCAGATCTTGCAAGAAGGCTTATGGGACCTTGTGGTATCCAATTTTCAGTTAAATCCAATACCAGCATCATTTAGATTCTGATTTGGTGAATCTGAAGCTAGGAATTTTTCATATATATTTGCTAGAAAAAATTATTGAAAGATTGCGCATGCTACATTTTGAATTTAAGATAACCAGACTCTTAATAGATTGTTTTCCTATTAAAAATTATTTTCCTTCATCAAAACAAACCTATTTCCAAAACAAATCTCCTTTTCCTGATTCAGTGGGGGCCGAAACTGGCCAACCCTAGCTCCCCTCCAATGGCAAGTAGCATTTGACAACGGATCACTGACACTAGGCCCATGCGGCAGCATGGAAGGGCTTGACATGCTGGATGTTGCATGCCGTCCTCGGCGGCCTCGACCTCATCATTGTCCTTGCTTCACCCTGAGACTTTGGGATTATTATTTTTCCTCATAAACACTAAAACTTATTCTCTACATTACATATTTGATAAAATATATTATATTTTATATAAAATTTTATATATTTTATTTGTAAATATTTTATGTTGTTATTTTTATCTTGTCCACATTGCAGGGTATTTTTCTTGTTAGAATGAATTCATTAATGATTTGGGTCTTCCATGTTGCAAATGCTGGAAACTTGTCAGTGTGCTCTTGATCAGTTGGCTAGTATCTAATGAACATGGTCAATCAAAGGCTTGGCCATTTTATGACATGTTTTCATGGTTTGTTTCAAGTTGTAACTAACAAGTGGCTACTTAAATTTGTAACATGCTAGCTAGTTAGAGTCTTCCTAATCTAGTAGTATGAGTGTTGGTGCTGATCTTTCATTGCTTCTAATTTGTGATCTTTGCTTAGTTATTTTTAAGGCATTACCCATTATTATGATTTTAGACATGCTCTATACTTTAAGATCAACACATTGTTAATTGCAATATATTCTATTGGATTCACGTTTATCTTCATAAGGGAACCTCAATACGTGCATACGTACATATACAAAAATGTGTGCATTTTTGTATACACACATGGGTGCATACATATCCGATTGAATGCATACATACATACTTATACATATACATATGTATATGTATATGTAATCATGGACTATCTACTGGGACCTTGTGTATTTTATAAGATTTATCTTTTTCTCACTCCTTTTGGCTATCCGAAATAATGGTCTCATAATTTAATCAATTTTCTTTTCCTTTTCAGTTAGACGTGAGATTAAGATAATGGGAGGACTTTCACATCCTAATATCATACGGCTATATGAGGTTATAGAGATAAAATCCAAAATTTATGTTGTAATGGAGTATATGAATCATGGGGAGCTATATGATTATATTATGGAAAGGGGTCGACTAAAGGAGGATGAGGCTCGCCATATATTTCAGCAGGTAGTCAGCATACCATATGCTTTATGTTATACCATGTGAGTTAATATATGGAATGATATAACAATTTGCTTACCAGGTTATCCCTGCTTAAGAGATGAATTGATGCCTCACATTATCAATAGGCTCTACTTGCAGCTTGGAGTTTAAAGTGTGAAGCTTGCTATTTTGTTTTAGCTATTGTTTCAAGTTGCGCATAAAATCTAACTAATCATATATCTATGCTATGTTACGGTTAGTCTAGCAGGAATCTTTAATTATGGCCTAAATTAAATTTTTTAAAATCTTTGCTTTCATAACAGATTATATGCGGTCTTGAATTTTGCCACCTTAATAAGGTTGTTCATCGAGACCTCAAGCCGGAGAATTTGCTTCTGGATTCACAACTCAATGTTAAACTTGCAGACTTTGGCTTCAGCAATGTAATGCACGATGGTCATTTTTTGAAGACGAGCTGTGGAAGCCCAAGTTATGCAGCACCAGAGGTAAATCAAGCTTGTATTAATTCGTAGTCTATTTTACATGGCAATTTCAGGTGTATGATATCATGCTATAATGTCTTACTCCATAGAAATTTTTTTTCTAGGTAGTCTCAGGTAATTTATATGCTGGACCTGAGGTTGATATCTGGAGTTGTGGTATCATTTTATATGTTCTTCTGTGTGGAAGATTTCCTTTTGATGCTGATAATATTCCCAGTTTGTTCAAGCAGATAAAGGTGTAGAACATGATCTCATTCTTTAGTTCATTTTTACATGATTTCTGCTTGTTAAGTGCATAAGATCTAAATGCAACATATTAACAGCAAGGGCTTTACACCCTTCCAACTCATCTATCACCTTTAGCAAAGGATTTAATCATTCAGATTCTTGTTGTTGATCCATTGAGAAGATTTACCATTCCTCAAATCTGCGAACATCCATGGTTTCAGCATAGTCTTCCATGCTATCTTGCTCCGCCTGTAGAAGAAGCAAGAAGAGGAACAAAAAAGGCATGTCTGCAGTTCTCTACTCTTATCACCTGTTTTTTAAGATGTAATATATTTGAATTATTTGAATCGAAAATTTAATCTGCTAATCTGCTAGAAATTGACTTCCTATATTATCAAGTCGAAATGTTTGTTCCTCAGATGTTGTTAGTACAAATCAAGAGACGTTTTCCTTTTCAGGAATCTATTCCACTGAAAGCAGTTGGTTATTCTTGCTTATCTGATGCCAACTATGGATTTTCTACATAATTTTGAATCCATCATAATTCTCACTCTGTTAATAAAAAATGTTGAATTGGCCGGGGTTTTGGAGGACTTACATCCTTTTCTTTTATTTTTTAAAATTCTTTCTTTACCATCTCTATGCTTTGGTTTTTCATTTACAATTATGTGCAAGTAGCTAACAAAAGTTCTGACCTGTGGAAAATCATCTTAGGAATGTAATACTAGTGTATAATTTATCAGTTTGCATGTTATTGAGTTTTGACAACTATTTATTGTGATAACCTATCACATACTTAGAAAATTGTGTATATGTGCGACTGGAATGTGAACTATGAACCCTTCTATCAATGCTTTATATGCTGAATGACATTTTAATAGATGATGCATCTTGAAGACTAATATGCCATACTTTCTTATTTGGATTTTTGGGCCTTAGTAGTGTTTGGATATAATAAAATTTATAAAATCTTAAGCTTTGAGTAATAACTTAGAATTTAAAGGTTAGAATACCCCATTCCAAATCTAGAATTTTAACTAAATTTTAGAAATTAACTTTTCGATCTTGGAGTATGTTTGTCTGGAACATGCTTCCAGAATACCTACCCAAATTCCCCAAACCAACTTTAGGTTCACCTTAGGTCAACCCCAGGTCAAAGCTCACCAAAAAAACCTTCCATACATCTTAATCAACCCAATCATCCCCTCTATACCAAATTCAATCATTTTGGAGGTCAATTTCCCAAACCCAAGTATCAAATTTGGGGATTTGGGTCAAATTCAGTCCTAGTGTCAAGCTGGCTTGAGCAAGTTTGACTTATTGCCAAACCAAGTCCATTTAGACCCAAATATTGGTCACGTGTTCTCCTATCCACCAACTTTAATATTGAAATATTTCAGTTCATCTTGAGCACTCCACCCTATTCTCCGAAGGACTAAAGTAAGCAAGCTGGTAAGGTCCCAACATAGCCAAATTCTGTACCAGGCTTTGGGACCACCACAGTGACTCTCTTAACTTTTATTCCACGTCACCCTCAGACGTGATTAGATTTTAGATCATCCTAAGTCACTCAAAGGTTAATCTTTTATACTGTTAACTATTATCTGAGTGAATGGCTTAGGACTAGTTATGCTTTGACACTTGGGCTCATCTAGCCACCAAATAGGAAACCTACTCAAATGAAATGATCCTAACCATTGAGCTACATCTAAGTACAACTATAAATACCCTCTCTTGAGGAGGGAGGGAGAGAACTTTTCTGAATCTAGGGAGACCTTTTTGAATGTTAAAAGCCCTCTTTTGAAACCCTTTTTATTTTTGAGGGTGGCATGGGCGGGGATCAGTTATGCGAGGCTGGTCCCAGCTGACCTCATTTGCATTGAGGGTGTGAGGCCCAATAGTCCCACTTCAGAAAGATTCGTTCCAGAGCCTGGTCATATAAGGCGGGTGTCTCCTAATCCTGCAGACGCGTTTTGGGTGGAAAACAAAACTGGGGAGGAGTGAAGGACGCTTGCGTGAAGCCCCGGAACCGGACAATATCTAGTAGGGGAGCCCCGTGTTCCCCCTCATGTGGCCCCCATGTGGGCACTAGGTGCCTCACGTGCCTCGCAGAGGCGGGGGCGTGACATTTGGTATCAGAGCCGAGGACAGCTCTTGTCCGATGGTGGGAAGGGTGTGAGGTCCAATAGTCCCACATCGGAAAGACTCGTTCTAGAGCCTGGGCATATGAGGCGGGTGTCTCCTAATCCTGCAGACGCGTTTTGGGTGGAAAATAAAACCGGGGAGGGGTGAAGGACGCTTGCGTGAAGCCCCAGAATCGGACAATATTTGGCAGTGGAGCTCCGTGTTCCCCCCTCACGTGACCCCCACGTGGGCACTAGGTGCCTCACGTGCCTCGTAGAGGCGGAGGCGTGACAGAAGGCAACTCAACTATAGTGATTGGGTGGATTCAAAGACAGTCTAGGGTGGTAGATGGACACCATCTTCTGCAAGACAATTGGAGGATGGCGAGGGATTGTGTCACCTTGTGTGTAATAGGACTGTAGATTGGGTGGCCTTCCACGTGGCACCACTTTGGTGAAATGCTATGGGCCAATTTTGCGATTGCTTTGGTTGCCATCCATGATATTTTATTTTTTGATTTTATTGGATTTATTCATAATAAATCAATGTGATTTATATGTTCTATCAAAAAAAAAAGAAAACCCTTTTTACTAGTCCACATTTTCAGTTCCAGCCTAGTTCCGTGACCAAAAAAGTAAGAATTATGCAACTGGCAAGGTGCAAGAAATTCAAGAGAAGATCCTAGAAAAGAGGGGTTCCCCCAACGAGCCCTTTAAAGGAGAGGAACACCTCCACATCAACACCCAGAAGTCCAAAACCAACCACCCTAAACCTTTTGGCACAACATGGTTCAAGTCAGCAAAGTTTTGATCCAAACCTGGAGGCATAGATTGTGAACACCTATTACCTAAGCATTCACAATCGTGCCTCGAACTTAGATGTAGTGAGTATGGGCCTAGCAAGTCTAGGGTGGCTCCAAGGATGGCCTCCATTCCTAGCAGTAGCCTTGGCCTTACCCAATTCTCTGGTCCCTTTCCTTGCCTTATCCCCGTAGGTATGATTCCTAGGCCTTGGAGCAAATTAGGTATTATCTTTTGCATTTTGTTTATTTTTTAGTAATAATCTACATTTTGGTTTATTTTTCTTTATTTATTTAGCATCTATTTTTCCTTGTTTTCTTCCTTGTATTAATTCCAAATTGTTTTTTTTGATATCTAAACATCCTATGGTCCAACTATAAACCTTGCTGCTTGGATCAAACTTTCAGTAGCCCTTCAAAATCTTTTGTTTCCTTATTTAGATTTTTGCCCACTAGTTTAACCATAGTTTCATAATCTGTAGGTTTGTTTCCATATCCATCATCACTTTTGTTGCTGGAAACGGGACCCGGGGGCGATCACTCGGCGGAGGAGGAGGAGCTCCAGTGTGGATAGGCGAGCGGTAGTCCGTCGGCGGGCGGCGTCCTCCGGAAGACCTGCACTGAAGCCGGTGGCCGGGCTTGCCGGCGCCGGCCCTCCGAT
>JAOXJJ010000195.1:767574-781844 GCA_025769935.1 Phoenix roebelenii
CTGCTCGGCAGGGCGTTCTCTGGTCGGTGGGGCTCGGCGGGGCTCCGTGGCCCTCTGTTTAACTTTCCCCCCAACAACTTTCATGTTAAAATTCCAAGTTTATAGTTCAGATTTATTTAAAGCTCACATTTGCAATTGAAATTCCAACACCTTTTAAGTTTCAATCCTATCCTTCTAGATCCCCTAACCTTGACTGTCCTACGTCAAGTGGCCCTAAGATGGCATAATCTACCGTTAGTCTAGTGATTTCTCCCTATTTTCCTCTTGGCTGCTAAAGAGAAAGGAGCTTATAGAGTTGGGAGGGGGTTTCAATGGCTAGGATTCGGTCTTATGCTATTATATGTGATCTGTCAGAGCTATACATCTTGTAGGAAGCAATAATTTTTTTCATGCATTCTAGGTAGTCGAAATTTTAAAGCATATAATAATATAATATTTGAATTAATGATCTTACACCAAAAGGAGCTTTAGGATCTGTTAGTTATGCCACCACTATCATGTTAGTTCACAATTTATGCTGGATTATTATTTATGGCAATACCATTACCATCTTTCTTTTCCATATTTGCAACTCTGATTTTCAGCTGTCTGACCATGGCTTGTGGTTTCGCTCATCCACTCTTCATTATTTTTTTTTAAGGACTGTGACACCTCCTATTTGCACCAGTTGGGTGGTGCAGCTAAAATTGTCAGGAACAGTCTTAAGCAGCAGCGACATTGTATTGATAATGGGATAGCATCTCCAAAACTTCAGTTTCCTGTTAGAAGGAACTGGACACCTGGAATTCAGGTAATTTTAATATTTTTATGTTATAAGAAATCATTCGATTTTATCATTGTACGTTCTTATCTTCTTCTTTTTCCTTTTTTTTTAAAAAAAGAAACCTATGCTAATGCTGGAAAAACAAATTTGATTTGATCTTGATAGTCACCAGCCCATCCTCGAGACATAATGGTGGAGATTTTGGGAGTCCTCCCGAGGTTAAATATATGCTGGAAAGAAATAGGAAATTACAATATAAGATGCAAGTGTATTCCCAACTTTTGGAGCAGCTTACAAACTAAGTTAACCCCGGATCTGAGACGCAACCCTAACGACGCATCTTTTAGCAGGGATGTTGACATAGTTGACCCAAGGTCGCAAAATGCCATCAAATTTGAAATTCAGGTAACCAATTGCAATCTTTCTGCAAAATATATTCTTGAATTTAAACTATGTTTCAATTTGCAAGGTGACCCTTTAGCTTTTTCAGTAGCAACTCATAAAAACGGCTTCATAGAATGGCTTGCCAGACATGTGATTTTACAAGCTATTTTTCAAAAGAAGAATATAAATTAATGTTGAGGTAGCCTGGTTGATTCAGCTTGCAGAAAAGTTATCATGATAGATTTATGGTCATCTGATTGAGTTGGAGATAGTTAAAAATTGGAAGTTAAATGGCTAAGGTATTCTATAACCCATGCCTGACTAATATGGCGTTGCTTTGTGCAAAGATGCTTGTGCTTTTGGTGTTATTTCCCATTTTGGTTTCCAGTTTTGTTCCTATTAGTTGTTCTCCAAAACATTAATTGAAATTCTAGCATTAGCATCTGGAACAGGAATCAGCTGAAGGATGCCATTTGAGAAACCAAAGAATGAAATTAAACTTGTTTTAAAATGTCAATGAAATACATAAAAAAAGATAATATACCACATAAAAAACATGGAAAATCATGAGTTTGTAACCAATGGTGGTTTCTTTAATATTCATTTCTCCCCTACTTTGGAAAATGAGAAAGAAAGAAAATTTCATCACTTATCTAAGTGACTAATTTTCAGACCACTTTGTTTGAAGATTGGATTTCTTAGAATGATTGTATAAAATCTTTGCACATAAACTTTATAGTTCGCATATTGCTATATCTAGATAACTTGTCCTTTTCATACAAATGAACTGGTGACTGGTTTGATGGTTTCCCATGTGAGCTTATCTTAGGGCTCAGGATGATGCAGCTGAAATGTCTTGAGAGATCATAATGGCAAGCTTGCTCCGCATTTTCTTTCCAAGGGAAAAAAAACTAGCCTTTTTCTTATTATTGCTAGTTCTCTCTACCTATTTAACGACCTTAGTTTTATTATTGATTATGCTTTATTATTGAACTATAAGCTAACATTCTTTAAGTGCATTTCAAAGTTGTACTGATTCTACCTATGCTTCCTATTGTTCTCTCTTTTAACTTTTAACAGCTTTACAAGGCTCCTCAAAAACTTTACCTCATCGACCTGCAGAGGATCAGCGGTCCACCAATGCTTTTCCTTGAACTCTGTCTTTTGTTCCTTTCTCAGCTTCAGCTTCTGTAATCCTTTGTCTTACTTTCTGATGCTTGGATTTTCTATAATATGTGACCACACATGGTCATTTAGGTCATAAACTGTTCTGTTGTTTTCATTTGCATTAAATGTCATAGCATATGGTCTTTGAAATTATATTAGTCTGTTGATGTCTCCACTTTGGATGTCTTAGTTGCAGAATAGCCTTGTTCTAGCAATTTGGAAATCTAGGCTTATTTTGATTGGGATGAAATCAAGCCCTGGTTTGTTCAAAATTATTCATTGTGAAATGAGTAAAATTGTGCACGGTGTCTTCGGAATACTTATGGTGGTTCTGTGAAATGTGAGATCATTTCAGAGTCTTTATGGATTTCCTAATTATGAATACTAGTTTCTATTGCATATCCATCTTTGTATCATCTGGTTATCTTTATAATGTATGCCTCAACTAGTGGCTTTCTAGTTTTTAAATAAACCCTAATGATATTGCAAGAGGTGTTTGAAGAGACTGAACTTTTACTAAGAGACTGAACTTTTTCGAGACCCCTTCTTTGCACGATGCCTATGAATCATAGGATGTAGTTTGAAATACAATATCATCATTGTTTGCAGCTGAGAGAGTTTGAGAATTGTATTTCAGATATGAATGTGAATGGCATTTCTTACTATTGGTAGTGAAAATGGCGGCAATATGACTTCCCGTCTGATTCAAGAAGCTTTAATAATGGAGTCGAACACGTTTGTAGAATGCTTATATAGGATTATCTATAAAACTAAGTTAACACATGCTCCAACTGTTGATTGACTGCTAATCAAATTCATACGTATTCATACTGTTGGTGTCAATACCTAACTGATGAATACATATAGGTGTGTAAACAAGGCATTCTTGAGTAAACAAAACCTAGCTCAAGCTCCTTGTTCAAACTCAGCATATTATGTAATCTGTCTGAGCTTGAGAGAACTCATTTAATTTCAATCCACATTCAAGCTGTTCATGGACGTCTTTTTAAGAAGTTTGGTGAGAGCTCGAGGTTTCTCAAGTCTTTGATTGGTATATTTTGAGCTAATCATCTTGAATGTATCTTATTGAAATATGATTTGTTTACTATAAATCACATTGGTTTATAAAAACTAAATAAATATATAAATAATTTTTATATAAAATAATAATTAATAAAATGTATGAAACATATAATATTGAGATGTCAAGTTTAATAGAGTCAAACTTAAGTAGCCAATCTTAGCTCTAGCTCAGCTTATTTGCTGATAGATCAATCCAAATTTCAATTAGAAGAAATCATAAAACAACTCATTATTTGTATGATAAGTCAATTTTCCCTAGAACCATATACTATAATTCATTAGAAAAGAAAATGGTTTTTTAAAAGTAGTTGTTATATTTTTTGTTAAACATGTTTTAGATAATTAATGTTTCCAAGGTGGAATAGGGGAGCTTGGATCTGTCAAATTTTATAGACACACCTTTCAAGTTAAATATTTTGTAACCGGAAGGTGTTGATCTAATAGATTGGTTTTGATTATTTCAAAATAACTGAGTATCTTACTGGTGCTTGTGTGTTTTGGAGTACTTCAATTTGCTTATCAGAAACTTCAAAAGTTTGATAATTTTAAAGAAGCATGGAGAAACTCAAAAGATCATGAGAGGAGTTCAAAGTTGTTTAGGGGCTTTTATAGTATAAGAGCCAATTCTAGCATGATAGGAGTCGACCCCTTAATGCCCATGGGTCAAAATAGTGAATTTCAAAATTTTTATATATTAGGAGTCAAACCCCTATGCATAGGAGTCAATCTGTGTATTCTAGGAGTCAGCTCTATAACGGTTAGTTTTTCGGCACGAATAGACTACATTAAATGCTTCCTAACTGCTCTCTAATGATCTTCAATGGTCAAAAATCATTCTCCAGCACCTCTCCTTCATAAAAAGGCTTCAATGATCAAAGAGATTGAACACATTAAAAGAGAAAATGAGCTATATACATTGAAAAGCATTCAATACAAGTACAATTGCCACTGCAAAAGCGTTAAGTGAAGATTTCTATTTGAAGTGTACTACAAAAAGAGTTGTCCTTTGGAAAATTAAAGAGCACCAAATTGGTTTTTTTTTTCTAGCTCATTAAGGAGCATTTATTATATTCATTGTTCTTTCATATTTCTTTTTATATTTATAGGTGACAAGTTTCAGGTGTATTGAAATTAGGCATATATTAATCTACACCTTAAAATAGAGTATAAGATGTTTGCTCATGCTCAGAAAATGAGTGTTTAGCTTGGGCTAGGCTAGGGATTTTGGTCATATTATCTGATGATTGTAATTATTGAGAATGATTAAAAGATTGAAATTCCTAATAAGGCAGCCTTGGGGAGTGGATATAGATGCTGGGTTTGATATTGAGCCACTATAAATTCTTTGTGTTTGAGGTATTCTGATTGTTTAGCTTGTTCATTTTATTCTTTGGATTATTTATTGTTCATACTTATCTTAGCACCTTATGGACACTTTCAAAAGTGAGTTTTCTGCTGCACATATTTTGTAAATTTTGAAAAATCCAACCCACGCCCCCCCCCCCCCCCCCCCCCCAAAAAAAAAGGAATTATTGAGAATTATCCAAAGAAGCATGATTTGGTATAATAGTGCGTCAATATTTGAACATACAATTTAACTTAGGTTGCTACATTAAACTAATGGCCTAAACTTTAGCCTATGCACATGGTTATATCTACCAATTTGTAAGGTAGATAGTATCACTCATACTTTCTTTTTTTAAAATCTCTAAATACCTCGCAGCCATCATATTGAGAGAAATGCTGCAGTTTGAGGAAGCATGGAGCAGGAAGAATATTATTTTTGACAAAAAAATCTGCAAACATTAGATTCCAATTTTGATTATTTTGTGAATAATAACTTTAAGATTAAAAAAAAATACTATTTAATTATTATAGATTGGATTTATATTAAAATTTATTATTTTTTAAAGAAGTCTTTCTAGAACTTTAGCATTATTTTTTATATATTTATTTATTTTAAATAAAGGATCCATGTATTGCACATGCCACATTGTAATTAGAACCGGAGATATTAGGACTAAGATTTTTCGCGTGCCTTTCATATTGGATTGGGGAAGCATAGAGTAGAGAGTATTATTTTTTGACAAAAAATTTAAAAGCCTCGGATTCTAATTTTGATTATTTTAATTAAGATAGTTTTCAGATTAAGATATTTTATTATTTAATCATTATATATCATGTTTGTATTAGAAATATCATAACTATTTTATTACATTTGTCTATCAAAAATCTAAGTCCTACAAGAAAACTTTTCTCTAACTTTTTTTTTGCATTATTAATATCCAGAGCAACAAATTTTGTACTATTTTCTATAAGAGCTCGAGTCGAGTGAATTTGAGGAATTGCTTCCTTCTTCTCTCTTTATTCGAATCATAGAATAGCAATACCACTAAAATTCTCTTACCAAGAATTCCATTCATGGAATTGTGACACCCATCCTCGAGCTCTCAATCCCACCACCCAAACAGGGGCTATAGGAGAAGGAACTGAGAAATTGGATTTTATGGGATGAGAGTGGTTTAGGTCTGTTGCCAAATGGAAACTGAATAATGCTTAGAACCCTCCTACAATACATGGCATACTTTTGAGATTTATGCCCATCTTTATGTATTCAGTGATGCATTTGGAAAGCATTTCAAATCTCAAAGGAAATTTTCAGCGAGAAGTCTATCTTTGGATCATTATCATTATCATCACCATTAAATAAGCACCCTTAAACTAGTGGAGATCATGCTCAAATAGGCACGGTTTCTCCTATGGATTTTGCTGTCAATATGCGACCATGGCAGTACGGGAGGCCGGCTTCAGCAGGCATGATTAGAAGTAGAACACATGATTTATCTCAGTAAGCAACTAATGAGGTTTTTTTGGTTCAATAAGAGTGACTTAAGGATGGTTACGCAATGATAGATCATAGACATGATATGGGTGTTACTAATCATGGTTCGGCACAGTCCGAGTACAGCGCCAAAAATTTCTGCTGTGGTTTATTCCAACTCCATAGTGACATGTTTGGCATTCAGAAACAATTTGGGTAGAACATTTCAAATTGAAAAACTCAGATAAGTATATATATTAAAAAGAAAAATAATGGACATTAGATTTTTAAAAAATTGGCATATTTACTCATGAAAATTAGCATAAAAATGACAAGAATAAATCCATGTCCACCTCATGATTGAATAGATCTGAACGGATTTGTTTATTGAGAATAACTCAAAGAATCATTTGGAGAAGGAAAAGCTTGAAAAAAACTCGGTCTTTTCGGCCACTCTAGAGAATATTGCTGCTGTTGTCCATTCCTATCCTGAGTTACCCATAATTCTCATGTTACTTGCCACATGCTTGCTCAGACAAGATTTCATTGCCCACATAAAGAGTTCTTTGATATACTAAGGAACATATGTTGCCACAAATAAGTAATAGAGAGAGAAAAAGAGAAAGCTAAGACAAGGGAGATGCATCAAATTAACAATGGTCAGACAACCATCTGCAAGTTCCTTCTGTAATATAGTGGAGAGATCCACAGAGTTGCAAGGAAAAAGGAAGCATGGAGATCCCAATTTCAGTGCAACAGAAAATACTTAACAACAATATGAAGCCACTGTTTTGTTTGTTTCTTGAATTTGTTTTATCTAGTCTTTTAATACTGCACCCTCACTGTTACATATACAAGTAACAGAATTAGAACAAACTCCAATGGAGGAAAAAAAAAAAGAAAAGAAAGAGAAAAAAAGTATACAATGCACACAGCTCCATTGAGTTAACAGCTCCCAAGTGCTTCCAAAATGCTAAAAAAGGATTGGCAGAGATCACTCTGGAGCTGTTAAAAACTGGGAGGAAAAACACTTGAACCTAGTTAACTGCCTTTTCTTTGACCATCAACATATCCATCCACAGGTCACTCGAGTTATTTTACTGCGTAATGTTTATCTAACACCAGTAAAAAAGAACCCATATCATTCACCTTTATTTTTTTCTGGTTTCATTAATTTCTTCTCGCAAAGACAACCTTTGGGCTTGCCTGAAGCTGAAGAAGGCAATCATGCACTGTGGGCTTGGAGTTGTTCTCAAAATCAGGCTTAAGTCTCATCTGCAATGTAAACATTTATTTATGTTTGATGAGTTTTAACAAATACAGTACAACTTTGCCAAAGTTGAATATGATATTGTAATTCATTACGAGGTATGATTTCAGCTGATGGAAAGAATTAGTTGAATGTAAAAAGAAATTATTCATGAATCACCTCTTGATCTCAAGTCCCCTTTTTTTACAGCTAAAGGTACTCAGCAACATGTCGTGCGCTAATTAACTTAAAGAGAGAGAATATTTTCAATCAGGTAAACAACAAAAGCCAATTATGCCTCATGCTCTTTTAAGCATCAATTTCATGCCACATGCATAAATAATCAAACATGTTATGCATTTGTACATATAGTCAAACATAAACACATATAAACATGTTATGATTGGTCCAAACACGGTTGAACTGTGGTTGAACTGTTGAGCCATGATCCAGCCACTAGAGCAGGTTGCTCCAGGTCAATGAGTTCAAAACCCTAGTTCCAAATATCCGGCAACTGAAAAGACCCTTAGAATGTTTGTAATATTTGAGTGAGTAATAGCACCAGGAAGCTTGGGGATTTGGGAGGACAAAAGAAATAAGCCAGTCAACCTAAAAGAAATGATACCAAATCCAATTCCTAGTAAACATTCATTGAACCTAGGCTTCAATGAGACCACGATGTCAAGGAATTCCCACAGGTGATGTATTAGTTAGCTAGGCCATCATGCAAGGGCTGATGTCAGATCTTATTGAATATTTGGAAGGGTTTGAAGCATGAGAATGAATACAGGATACAAATACAACATAATATGAATATGCTGAATGGCAAATCTTGAAAAAGTAACACACGATATAACTAGGATACTTCAAGAAATACATGTAATACACACACACACATATGCATAATATGGCTATATAAACATACAGTATATATATGTATGTAAAAAAGCACCTATAAAACATAGTAGACTATCAAAATAACATAGTCCACATTCCATACTATATACGTTACCATCAAGTTTTACAAGCTTGTTACTCCGCCATCGTTCAAATCCATAGACCCCAATAAATAGTTAATATTTTAATATAAATCAGAAACCAAAATTGATCATTCACAACTAAAAGATTAATACTCAAAAAGAAAGAAAATGCCATCTTCATTTTTGGAGGTGTTGGGAAGTATCACTTATGTAGGAAGCATTTAGATTTAGAATGTCTTTTCTCTTCAATTTTAACAATAGGATACTTAACACAGGTATCAAACACCCATCCAAGAAGTATCCGATACATATCTAATACGCACACAACATGTGGTTTGAAGCATCCGAGCTTCCTAGTTGGAAGGAAAAGAAGAGATAAAGGCAGACCTGCAGTTTCCAAAGATTGTACAATAGTGGGTAAGATGAGGCTTTGAATTCGTCAGTGTAAGGATATGGGTTAGGAGCTTTCAGGAGAAAATAGAGATCAGTTGTCAGTAGTTGCAAGCAGCATAATTTTTAAGCTTAATGGCAAGGGAAAGAAACGGAGGAGGGAGAAGGAATGGAGATGACAGATGAGGGAAGAATATGCAATTTTTCTTTCCTTTTCTTTTCTCCAAATAGTCCGTCCAACATGCTTCCCTATGCCGCTAGCATCCTAATGAGGCTAGTTTCTACATACATTGTAATTTTACTTTACAAAACAATACTAAAAGGAAAAAAGAAAAAAATGTCAGATACAAAATAGAAAGAAATGTATCCTCAAATCAGGCTGCGGATGCATCCCTAATTTCTCTCAAAAACAAGAAAGAAAAATCCAATTACCTTCTGCTCAGCAAGCAGCAAAAAAGTTGCAGGCCTATTTCTTCTTCTAGGCCCCATTATCCTTCATTTCCATAAACTAACCTTTGGCAGCCATCAGCCTTCTTGGGTGCTGAGGTTCCATAGGTCCAATGCCTTGTATCAAGTTTTACTTTTCATGTTTATTTTCAACATAATTAATTAAATAGCTTGTTACCTATCCAAAGAAAGAAAACTACCATTATCATAATTAGGTAGTTCTCATTTTAGTTTTTTGAAAAAAACTTAAAAAGCTTTTATCAAATACCTTTCAAAATGTCGGCATAACAATTCGACAATAATATATGAAAGACCTTAAGATTTTCTCTGCAAACAAACTATTGCAAATCACTATATGGAAAGTCACTTATCATGGCTATGGGCTAGCACATTAGCTACTCCTAGAATCTTATACTGAGCCATCTGGCATCCCAAAAATGAACGTCCATATAATGGCATGAGCACCTACGCCATATGACCATCTCATAAAAAATAAGAATTATCATGGCATAACAAATATTAGTTGATTTAGCCAACAATTGTTAGCTCAATTGGTTGGCACCTGTCCCCTTAGAGGAGGTCCAAGGTACAATTCCTAGCACGATTTGCCGAACAATGTTGAATCGCCCAGTTTATGGCATACCGCTGGACCAGTCAGTTATCGGCACGGTTCGACGGTTTGATTCAGCATAAAAGGCTCGTCCGGTCCATTTCTTCGTGTTTGTCCCGATTCAGTGTCTTCGCTTCATTTGCCCCATGTAAAATCCTAATCCTCTCCTTCCCCAGCCAACCAGGTAAGTATCATCTTCGAGCCCGCTCTCCCCCCTCCATCCCTCCTTTGCTCCCTCTTCCTCTCCATCTCTTTCTCTCCCCCTCCCTCTCTCCCTCGATAATGACGAGCGTTGTTCAAGCCTTCTCACTCTCCCGGCCTCTCCTCTCTCTCCCACCCACCCTTTCCCACTTTTTACCGTCCTTCCTCTCCCTCTCTTTTCCTCTCTTTCCTTCTCCGTCCCCCCCCAAACTCTTTTTGGTTTGGTACACCTCGGAAACAACACAGTACAAATCCATACCATGCGAAACCAATCACCGGCTAGTACAACCTCTGATACCAATTCGGAGAACCTTAATTCTTGGATATTGCTAAAAGAATGATCTATATGCATCCGTTTTTAAAATTTAAATATGTTTTTTTTAAATCCATACTAACAACCATACTAACTAAATAGTTAATAGCACCAAGCTCCATAAAATATGCATAGAAGAGTATATTAGAACAATTATGCCATCTTTAAGTGAAGCATTAAAGTTGATTTTAGAAGAATTTGACAAACATTAAACAGATCACCAACCTCATAGTTTTGAAGTAAATATGCAAGCAATGCTGATATTCCATGAATTGCAAACTTTTGTCCAATGCATGCTCGTGCACCGGCCCCAAAGGGAAGAAATGCTGCACTTTTATTTGGTTCACTTATAAATGGGCACTCTTCATGCTTCTCATGTTCCTCAAATGTGCCTGCAATTTCATTTTGAGACAGATATTGAAAACATTAACAAATAAGTATCTCAAAGAAATGCTTCAAAGGAATGAAAAAAATTGAATAAATTCCATTTCCTTTGAAGGGAGATTGAAGTATTGGGAGCTAACATGCATAAATTATAAAATTGAAGGAGCCAAAATGCATGATAATGGAGGAGTTCTATTAAACCTTTGTAAATAAATCAAAGCTATATCATCTAATATTGCTTTGATATACCAGGAATTAGGAAGCATCTTACTCAGTAAAACTATCAGAAATAAAGCACAATCCTTCAAACTATCGGTAAAAGAAATCAACCCCATTATGCCCAAAAGTAATGCTCAATCCTTATTTGATTTAAACAACTAATACAGGTGACTGGCATTGGTTGTTCTCGTCAGGTGCAACAATTATTTTAGCATCAAACAAATTGGCAATAGCCTTTTTGTTCATAGAAATTCTTAATAAGATAATTCTCAAATGGTGAAAAATCTCAGAAGACATTGATACAAAAATGCAACCAACTAAAAGCCACAGAAATATTATACTACCAAGAAGAGCAAAATATTGATGTGTAGAAAAAGGAGAGAGAAATGAACTTAGCTTTTAACACAAGAATAAGATCGTCTTAAACAACAATATGCAGCCCCCCACAAGATTTTAGAATTTTGGTTCAAGTCTTGGTTCTGATAAGAGGACTAAAGTCTTGGCTGAAACATGCTTCGACTGGGATAGATCTCAAACTGATCAAAAAATTCAGTTTCAGCCACCGGTTTCAACAGTTTCAGATGAAACCAACTGAAGCTGCTGTTCTTTTACCCCATTTTTTAACAAGTATATGTATTTATGTTTAATATGTGTTCAAATTATTAAATCACACGTTCATCTGAGTCTCTAATGATCTTAACTATATAACTTTTGTCTAAGTTATTATACTGGAAGGTCAATGTATTAAAAAGTGGATAGAAGGCACACAACAGCCAGGGGGGCTCCTAGCAAATAGCGAATAGCAAGTGCTATGTACCCAAAGCAGGCTGTTAGAGTATATAGATATTTTCTTACTAAATATCAAAGATATCAACTCTACATCAACTTCATGTAAAAAATGAAGAAAACATCCATGTATCATCGTAATATCATCTCAACATTTATAATTTTGTATAATGTAAAGGTCCACGATCTAATGAGCAATATCATCATCCACCAAACATAATTACATCACTCGATAAAGATGTCTACAATATGATAACATCAACCATAGAAGAAAGATGTCCACAATCATACAAACAATCCACTTCTCCTTATCCTCTCTCTCTCTCTCTCCCCCCCACTCTCTTTCCCATGCTCCAATTGAACATGGGTATGAAATAACTAAACCAGCCCATGTTTTAATCATCCTATTGGACTAGCTGATTGTTGGACCGCTCCAATTAGAAAGTGGTCCGGTCTGCTATAAAATAAATCACCCACTTCGAACACAGCATCATGGCTGCTACAGTAGGTTTCCCACTTCATACTCGTGCCATATGGCACCACCATGATATTTAGCATAGCGTTCTTAGGCTGAAAGCGCTATAGCAGCAGTAGCAGCCTATTTTTAAAACAATGTGGTCAATCTGCAAACTTGATATATCTTTGCTAATCAGGCAGGATAGTTCGTCTTCTTATTTTTCTTACTTAAATGAGTTTCTTCCTCCTTTTCTAAATAAAGTGAAATATTAAGATGAAATAATGAAATAAAATGGGTTTTTTATTTGGGTTGGTCTTTTTCTTTTCTTTGTTAGATTGGTTATCCAAATGAAATGGAATAAAATATACTTAAATGGGTTTCTTCTTGATTAGATGAATTAATAAATGCAACAATGTTAAATATGCTTAGATGTTTTTTTTTCCTTGATGATTTTAAAAATGAAATAGAATGAAATATGCTTGGAGAAAAAGTTTAGTTAAATTTTTATGGGAAATTATAAAAAACAAAGAAAAGTATAGAGAAATTATAAAAATTAGAGAATTGTAAGAAGCAGAGTCGCCGAGTTGGGAAACAAGTGTGAGAGATCATATGAGAAACAAAAGTTGGTGATTGATAAGAAATTATACAATTGGGAAAATTGGTAGCATCTATATATGATAATTAAAATTATTCACAAATTTAGCATAGGAAATAAAAA
This sequence comes from Phoenix roebelenii, assembly GCA_025769935.1. Classification (NCBI taxonomy): domain Eukaryota; kingdom Viridiplantae; phylum Streptophyta; class Magnoliopsida; order Arecales; family Arecaceae; genus Phoenix; species Phoenix roebelenii. Next base: position 780,547 of record JAOXJJ010000195.1, read on the forward strand.
GGATATCTTACAAAGATTAAAAAAAATAAAATCTCTACTTGTCGCCTATGTTCTTTAAAAAGAAAAGAAATAGGTAGTGAAGATGAATCTTTTTCTTCTATTCTAATGGGGCCTAGCTTCTAACCTTTTTTAGACATGGGGTCCATGTTGTGGTTTAAGGTATATTAGTAATCACTTTGAACTAAAACAATTTTAGATTGACAAAATTTCTAATTAAAGAAGGACACTTGAGCAAAAGTCTTTTATGGAAAGATCACTCATGCAAAGAAAATCTAAATCGAGGTTTTTTTTTTTTTTTAACTTCCTGTAGGTGGTGGAACCGATGTGGTCAAGGCATGTGGGGAAAGAGGACAAAGAGAGCGTGTATTGGTTATTTTCAGAATGCAAATTCAGCATTTCTCAAAATGCGCTTTGCACTCATTTCTCAGTTTGGTTTGCCAGGAAACTCTTCTTGTAGTAGGAAACACATTCCCTGACATCCATGGTAAGAATATTACAGAAAAAAAAGTCTAAACATTTAAAGAATTAAGCTTTGATACAGCTTAATTTCAATCTGAGATTACCCAAAATACATATTATAATCCTAAATAACTCATAACACAATAAAACGATGTGAATTAGCTTGTCTTTATTTTTTCTCAACTTTTCTTGTTTGGATCTTTTTAAACTTTTTTGACCATAAGTCTAGAACTCAAGGCAAAAGTATCAAAATTGAAATTACAATGGTCAAGAAAAATATTGAGTTTTATAAGAGATGTGTAGATCATATGTTAATGAATTTAGGGATGATTGAGTGACTGAGAGGGGTGGGTAGTCGACTTGTAAAAGTATTTCAGGTTGCCTTTATGAAACTATGCAGAAATTCGGTGTGTACCACTAGAAAAAAGACATATGAGACTAAGTGCAAGTCATCGATACACAGAAAAGCACAGCATATGGATAAGTTTAAGAAAATAACATAGAAACAAAAATAGCATGAAGCAAAATAAAACAGGTAAAATGAAAGAGGTTGGCAGAAAGAAAAACTAAAGAGACATAAAGAAAAACTAGGAGGAAGTAAGAGAGGCAAATCAGACATCAAATCCTTGATGCCTTTCACAAGAACAGAGAGAAAGAAAACAGTTTATCATGCTTCTTGGAGTCTAGCAGAGGACCACATATGCCCTTCTCAGGTAAATAATATCTAGACTCTCCAGACCTTCTCTATAATGCAAAACTCAGTTTCTCACAGATTCCTCTACAGAAGACACCTAATCTGCACAAAATTAAATCCTAATGACTTCAGAAATTTTCAAATG
>JAOXJJ010000195.1:791612-805887 GCA_025769935.1 Phoenix roebelenii
ATTTCACATTTTTTATGTCATGATGTTTGTGGGTAACATCTCTGCAAACCCTCACGAGACAACACTCGTCCACTAGGGCAACTTAGGGGTTTAACGGCTTGTTGCATATGCTAAGTGCAATCGTGATGCCCTACGAAAGTGGGTATATATTTTAGTTTTATGTCTTTAGCTTCAATAAAAAGTTATAGGTTAAACCATACCTTTTGCACTCTCATTTTATTATTTGCTCGTTAATTGCTAGAGACTAGCAATAAGCCAGTTGGGGGGTGTGATGAGAGCACAAAAGTACAATCTACACATCACTTAAATTGATATTATTGCTAACAAATAATAATAAAAGTGCTACATTAATATTATATTTTTGGTGGATGCAGTTGATCGTAAATCAGAGTTAAGATGCAAATTTGGTACAGATTGGGATGATGCATAACCCTAAACCTGATCATGCTGGAGCATAATTAATCTGATTAAGTACACTTGCATTCGAGCAACACTTGGCAGTCATCCAGAGGCACCGCATAATGGATTCGCCAAGGGCCTTGTTTCATTATCCGAGAGGACCCAATAGCTCGTGGGCTCACAGCAGAGGATCTGTGATCACGATCCATCCGCATCTCCCAGCATCCCACGCGTCCGTCCGTTCCTCCAAACCAGCTTCCGCATCCGCATCTCAAGCATCCGCGTCAACCTTCTTCTTCAATCGATTCCAGCTGATCAGCTCCTCCCACGATGCATCCACTCCATCCACCCCTTTAGCAAGCAATCAGCCTCCCAGCCTTCCATCCGCGTTCATAGAGCGGATTAGCGCCTCAGCTGCCGCAGCTCTCAACCAATTCCCTCCCAGCAACCCGATCAACGCCCCCTTCTTCTGCCCGTTTCATCACCTCCCAGCACCATCCCGCGGCAGCCTTCTTTCGCCCGTTTCATCACCTCCCAGCACCATCCCGCGGCAGCCTTCTTTCGCCCGTTTCATCACCTCCCAACTATCCGCCTCCTCCACCGATTCATCTTCACCAGGACAATCCCGTGATCAATGCCCTCCTCTTCCATTCCAGCGCCCTAGCCCCATTTCGGATCAGATTCTCAGTATCCCGCATCCAGCAGCACGCGTCCGTTCGAGACCGAGGTTCCCAGTGATCCCGCCGCATCATCCTCTCCCGTTTCTCGCCATCAAGGAGCCACCGACCCCCTCCTCCATGATCCGCCCAGCAATCCCACGGCCAGCTCTCGGAAATCCAATCCCATCGATTACGTGATGCAGTCTCAGCTCCCCTCCGTGTCCGCCTCTTCTGCCTTCTCAGTATTCCGCGCACAATCCCAGGCACTCGTTCCTCCTCCTCTCCACGCAGAATCAGGGGATCCATCGCCGATATAAAGGGAGAAGGAGTTCTTGTCAAGGGGGCCGATTCGGAGGAAAGAAAGGAGAGAAGGGAGGAAAGAAAACAGAGAAGGGAGGAAAGAAAACAATAGGGTATGCCCTGTTTCCGAAAAGAAAAATAAAAAAAAAAAACAAAGGAGTTGATGTTTGTAATGGCTTGCTAACTCCCTTGGTCAAGGGTGATGGAAGAATCCTTGACAGTTTGCTTTCTTCAAGTAAATTCTGAACGATTATTCTCTTTGATTTACATCTATTATATGCTTTTGATTCTTGCATACTTATTTTATTAGATAGATCTTGTATGGTTTATATTTATTGATGCATGGATTGTTTCGATTTTTGATTTGTCGTAGATGTAACCGGCACGATAAATACTTGAATGTTGAATTCATGTTTTCAAATTATATATTCTATGTTTAGAACTATTCTATCTAATTAATCTTTAATCAAGAATTACAAAAAATTAATTGTTGAAAATAACATTGTCAAGGGGGAATCCAGACCCTAGCCTTCTCTATATTTTTGAACTGTATTTAATTATCTATTATTCTCTGCCTTTAATTTCTGAAAATTATATCTGAAATTACGCTAATAATATTACTCCGTTCCTTAAGGATTCGACCTCGGGCTTCCGAGTTTTACTGCTTGTGGGATTCTCCTGCACTTGGGAGAGCAATTTTACGAGAGCACCACTCGTCCGAACTGGTTGTTACACCAAGTGAAAGCGGACCGGAGAAACCCAGATCTACTTGGCCGTTACGCGAGAGAAAATCGTGGAACTCCCTCCTATCCACAGTGTCAATGAAGGCCCTACCTCCTCGTTTCTCACTCTCCTCCAAAATGCAATTGAAATCACCCACCATAACCATCAGAAGCCCCTAAGCAATTAAGTGGGTGAGCTCATCCCACAGAACCCTCCTGGTCCGATGGTTTGTACTAGCATACACTCTGCACAAAACCCACGGTGCAGCATTAGGTTCTGAGATAATCATGAGGACCTGTTGGGAGTAGCTGTGGAATACGTCAATTGTAGCCACACCCCGCTTCCACAGAGCCACAATACCCCCAGACAGCCCCTGGGAATCTACTGCATATGACTCCCAGTCACCCTCAAACCGCTGTAAAACACAACAGAGTCCTCTACCGGATAGTTGTGTTTCATAGAGCAGGCAGATCTCCGGACTATGGATATGGACTAACCTCCTAAAGGATGACATGAAGGCCGACTTTGCCGCCCCCTACAGTTCCATGCAGGAATCCTCATGGAGAAAAGTCTAAGAGGTCGGCCACAGGCATGTCAACCCTCTGGGCCATAGGGTCCATCACCCACTTGAGATCAGGGTCGACCTGCTGACCCTCATCCATACTAGCCCCAGACACAACTCGCAACACTACCGCCTTCACCCTTTGAACGACAGTCGAGTGACCCGCGATCGTGCAAGCAGCCCCCTCATAACCACTAGAGTCACCTGCCCCCAGCTCCATAGGTGCAGGCGTATCCCGCCCCGCCAGAGAGTCACTTATAGGGCAGTCAACGCCGACAGGAACCTCACTAGTCCTGGTCGCAGCACCCAGATTGGGCCCCCCGGAGACTCCATCCCCCTGGCCCACATCCACCTCTAGAGGGCCTAGAGTGGTGAGGATCACAGACGGAGGATCCACCCCCCGGGCCTGGGCCCCAAACTGGAAACCACCAGCACTAGGCCCCGCAACCTGGGCCAGTGGGTCAGGCTCTGTGTCAAGGCCCCTTTGGGCCGTGAACATTGGAAGGCCCTCGCCCATAGGGGCCTTCCTAGGGACATCCGCGCGTGGCCCAGCCGCGCAGACCTCTGCACGACGGGCCTAGGGTCCCGTTGCGCGGTTCACTGCATGAACCGTGCGGGGCACACGTGCCCCACGGGTCGCTGGCCCGGCCAGGCCGTCCCTGTGGCCCGCCCGACCACGGCCCAGGGGATGGCCCGCGTCCAGTAATAGCCCAGAATTTCTGGGCCTTTTCTTCGACTGAACCGCAGCCCGGCCCGCCGACCTAGAGCTCGGCTCGGCCCGATTCGACGGGCCAGCCCGATACCCCGGCAGCTCAGACACCGAGTCGACCCGTCCCACGAGCGAGTCGCCAGCCGTATCAACTCGAGAGCTCTTCTCTTGCCCGCTGGAGGCTAGGGCCACCGCCACCACCAACGGGGAGTGGCGACAGGCCACCTTAGTAGGCTTTTGCCAACCCTCTAGGTCAGGCGGGGACACTGGAGGACTGGTCGGGGTATTCGGCGGAATAGGCCGAGAAGGGGGGACCCGACAGAGTGCTCGATTTCCTTCCCCCGCTCCGACAGACCCTTTTCCGTGGCTGCCGGGCGCGGGAAGTCACCAACCACGGGCCATAGATCTGGCCGGAACCCACCTCCCCCGATGGACTCGCTCCGGTCGGAGCCGGAGCCCCAAACCGTTACGCCGGCTTGAGGTGCCCGATTCTACCACACCGGACGCAAAAATCCGGGATACTCTCGAAGATGAAAGGTTGCGAGATAACCTTCGTCCTTTCGTGTATCCAAATCCCTAGGAGGAGGGGTTCGGAGGCGTCGATTGCCACCTTAACCCGAGCGAAGCCCATGGCTCGTCGCCCCCTCTGTGACGCCATCCACGGCCATCGGCCTCCCCGTCTTGGCAGCGATGTCCAGAATGGTCGAGGTCAACCAATACTCCGGAGGGAGCCCAGGTAGCCGGAGCCAGACCACCACGGACTTAACCGGGGTCTCCCTGGGTATGAAGTCCGGCACCCACGGCTCCATAGCCAGCAGTTGCCTCGCCACCACCCAGGGCCCCTCCAACAGGGCGCGGTCCCGGACCTTCGGCGATCGGAACCGCAACGCGAAGTGATCTTCGGCGAGGGAGACCACCACCACCTCCCCTGTTTTCTTCAACCGGGCGACCACATCCTTGGCCACCCACTCAATCGGCACCCGCCGGCCGAGACTCCGACCGACCAGTGCTAAACCCTTCCACTCTCGGCGAGCAGCCTCGATGGGCTCCTCCAGGAGCTCGATGACCGACGAGAAGTGTTGGCTCAACCGAGCCACCTCCGCCTCAGTCATTCGGTGGGTAACCCAAGGCCCAAGTCGCCCCCGGCCACCTGATCAGTCCCCTTTCATCCCCTTAGACGTACCTTTTTCTTGAGCTGCAACCTCCGCCCATGACCTCATCATCGGCGCCGCAGTCTGCTTCGTCGGAGCTTGATCTTTGTTTGCTTCCGTCGCCGTTGTCCCGGACGCTCGCTCCCCGGTCGAACTTGTCGACCCCACCATCGGCATCTTCCCCTTTGCCCGGTCTATTGGGATGTCCTGCAAAGAAGAAACCACAACAGCAACCCTTCTGGCAGAGCCTAGAGACGGACGCTCGCCGAGCACCAGGTTGCAGCCGAGCACCAGCTCTCCTTCCACCACCAAGCCACCGGCGAAGAAGACCGTTAGCACGATTAGCCCTTTCTCTCTCCTCAGAGTTTCTCACTCTAAAGAGCCGTTAACACTCCCATGGGGAGCAATTTTTTTGGAATAGACTTTGTCCCATACTTCCACCAATAAAGTCATAGTTGAAAAGACTTTTTAACCTAGTATTGTAGAATACCGTGCTTTAGTCCCTAGTTTTGCTCCTCAGATGTATAGGCTTGACCATCATCGGAAGAGATAAGCAAGAGCTCTTGCTCGATCAGCTCTTGATTTGATCCCAACTAGCCCCCATTCTTCCATTGACTTTTTTTTTGGCTACCAATCTCTTTAAAGCAATAGACAAGATACTTATCAGACTACCTTTATTGAGACCTAACTATACCACAAGATGGATCTATCGAGGAAGACCCTTCTCTTGGTTCGGAAGAACACGAAGATGTAGAAAAAAAATGAAATGAAAGAGAACCGAGTAAATGGCAAGGAAAAAACAAAAAGGAAATTCTACTTTTTAATTTAAAGAAACATGCTATAAAAATAGCCCAGTTTATATATTTATATGTGTATCATAAAAAAAAATCCACTTTATTAAAAAAAATTGCCGCCCCTCGACTCTAGAAGAGTCCACCTTAAGTTATAGCCTAAATGATGACAAAACAAAGGACAATTGCTTTAAGGCTCTCCCAAGCTGCTTCTAACTCTCCTAGGAAATTATAATTAGGGAAAACTAAACAACTTAAGATTGTGCTAGAAGCATATTTCTTAGTCAAATGGGAGAAACACATCATAATTTTAGTATTTCCAATGGGAGAAGGTAGTCAATATAAAGGAAAAGGGTTAGAAGAAAGTGATCCTATATAATCAGCTATCAAAAGTGTGGAGGTACTGGTACAAACTTCAAAGCAATAGAGCAAAAATAGAAAGCATTGTATTTGGCATCGTTATGATAAATTGGTGCTTACCTTAATGGTCACATTGTTTTACGAGTCTTGGGTAGTATATTAAAAATTTGGACTTGGATAATTATAATATAGGTGGTCTCCCTTATCTCTCATAAAAATACTAAAAAGAAAACCAAGACAACAAATGCATTTTGTAGACGTGTTTTGTTTTTTATTCTTTAAAAATCTAGTCTATATTTAAAAAAAAAGGGTACAAAGCTCCTACATTTAGCTTTTTTTTAATGCAAAAACTCTTTCCTCATCAACATCAAGTCCCATGACTTTATTCAACCGTCACTATTTATTTCCTAAAATCTGCCTTCCCCTCCTTCCTTCTTGATCTCATTTGCTTTTCGAACACTACTCCAATGATCGGGGTTACTTTGATCATCAATTATGGAAGAAGGCTGCTCTAACCTAGTGAGAATTGCCTCCTCCTTCTATTTGTTTCTCCTCCTTCCTACCTCTCCAAGAACCAAGTGGACCAGATCTAGTTCTTGCTTTTCTTCTTCTACTAGTTAGATGGGTATGTATGTTGCATGTGCAAAATTTTCGTTATTGTTATTTTTCTTGAAGTAAGAAAATTTGAAATATTTGTTGAACATGAACAACATAAGTTTATAGAAAGAGATGCAAACTAGACGCATTCGATATAAGCTTTATTAATTAAATAATCATTGTCATCAAAATATTATGGTCAATGGAAAAAATCAAAATAAAGATCAAATATTATTTTTTTTTAGAATTAGAATGTTGGATCCATTGCACAACCTATACTACTAGGTACTTGGGTAATTTGAGCCTATTACTCATGGAGTGGTGCTTTTGTTCTCCAAGAAAATTCTATGGTAGTGCTAATTCTTGAAGGATAACATCACTTAAGGTTCGAACTCCCAACCCCTTACTTGTTTCTAGGCAAGGAGTATAATGATTGATCTAAGCTCGATGTTTACATAGATATTTGAACCCCCATCCCCAAATATTGTATGATACAAAGATCTCATGTTTTAGTTAGTATACTATATGTATCAATATAACCATCAAGTTTACTATTAGCCAATTTTTAATAGATATTGGTTTAAATTAATATCATACATAACACTCTATTTTGGAATAATGAACAGAAGAACAAAGACCAAGACTTGCATTTTGAAGGTGTCCATATGTAATTCTATTTACTTAAGCTTAAAACCTGATATCATCGTCATAAAGGCTCAAAAAGAGCAAGTATATAAGTTTATGATGATCAATATGCATACATTTGCATTGAAATGGTATTGTAGGGCATTTAATCTATAGAGTAATAAGCACCATTTAACATAGAATACATGAAGTCATCATATGTTAAGATCTTAAAAAAATTCAAAAGGAAGAACTATCTTGTTATCCAGTTAGCAATTTTCTGTTGCTAACAAAACTATTAACGTAAAATCAATATGGTCATTTGCTCGAAACTATGCCCATGACTTCATATATCTTATTTTAACTAACCTACTATCCATGCCTCAAGTTAGGTGTCATATTAATCAACTCTTTATCTCATCCCACCTTCAATTAATTAAGTTCACATTTTGCATCCTGTTACAATAGCCAATTGATTTTCCAACCCCAAATTTCTGCTTATTCATCTAATGCACCACATTCCATTTTAATCAAACCTAATTCATGCCCACTACAACCTTAATCCAACCCCAATTGACCAATTTTGAGCTTAATTTATTTGGTATAGCCTAATTTATTAATCCTAATCTAATTCTTCTCTAATTAACCCTCATTTTTTCACTCTTTTCACCATAATGTTATGTGGGTCTAATTAACTTAGCCAAACACAATTTGATCAAAATTCTGCAATTGCAAGTCGATTGGACTTTGAGCCAATGCAATACTGAACCTAATTTAAGCTATTGTTGAAACCTTATCAAATGAGCTCAATTACGCTCAAATTTGAATCATGGCTCCCCTTATATTTCAGTTATCCCATATTTATTTTCACAATTTTTTGATATGTTTATCTCCCTCAACTAAATCACCCTAAAAATCTGCAAAAAGTTACCAAAAATTATAAAAATGGAAAGGAGTGAATATATCAAATAGATCTAAAATTTTTAGACTAACTCTCCTTTCAAAACAATATTAGAGGGAAAAGTTCCTAGCTATCAAATTTAAAAGAAAGCATTCAATCCATCCAACCTCTAAATTTAAATCCTTGAATCATATCTCTCTTCATAAATCAATGAACGAATATTACTTGGCATCATTTGAACCCTTTTCCAAATTCTAAAATTCCAACCATTGAACCACCCTCAACCTTTATAAATAGTCTCTAAAAGAAGAGAACTAGATCTCTCTCAGTCTTTGAGATCTCTTAGCTTGCTCTCATTCTCTCATTTCTTTATTTTTATTAGTTCTAAGATCCCTTAGCTTTAGGCCCCCCACCCCACTTTACCCAATTTGACCAAGATCTAGATCTAGATCCACCCTAGAGAAGAAATGTCTCTACTTCAGATCCAAAGAGGCCAAAAATTTCGAGGAGCTCAAGTTAGCAAAGATTCCTTCTAGTGTCTTCTCCAAGAATGAGATCATGTTGAGTGTGCCAAAACACCAGCAAAAAATCCTTCTTATTAGTTTTTATTCCTATCATTGTAATTTTTATATAGTCTTCACTAATCTAATAATTTTTTGCTCTTTGATGATGAAATAGCTTCCTTTCTGTATTCATTTTATATTTAAGTTTTACAAATATAGCCAGTTTATAGATTTTTGTTTTCTTTCGAAATTAGGTATCTATATAGGAGGATAGGGTTCAAGCCTCTTTAATCTTTCACTCTACATACCCTTAAGTATCAAATCCATCCTAAATCGAAGCATGCCAGGGCATGGTCGGGGTGACAACTTATAATTTCTATAACCTCGCTAACATAAACCCATCTAATAGGCACATGGCATAATACCCTAGCCCAACAATATGGATGAGTATGAGTTTAGAAACCTATATTTAAGTCTAGAGGGGGTGTTTTATTCACCAAGCCATCTCCAATAGTATCCTCAAGCCTTACTTAAAGCTTGAGTTTCATATAAATGGTTTTCTCCCAAAAGGTGGTGCCAAGTTTGAACTTTCTTTGATCATGCTATGTCTCCTCTTTAGGTGTTCATAGCATTTGGTGGCTCTATTGGGAAGATCATCCTTGAAATTTTAAAATCGACGTGGTTTGGAATCTATATTGGAAATGCACTCATATTGACCACCATGGATAGATAGAAATTTTTCTGGGCCAATTAAAGCAACTTATATCAAGAAGTATTATGCTTGAACTTTAGGATATGGGATAGCTTTCCTTCAAATAAGGATTGAGGAATGAGGCCTTCTTTGTACCTCCACCAAGCCTTCACCTATTTCCGCAAAAATTAGCCTTTGCTTATAATTCCTTTGATCCTTTCATGTCCTCTTCTTTGAAAACCTTCTTGCCACAACCTTTCAAGAACAAATGTAATGTTGCTTCAAAAAATAAGATAAGAGACAGACAAAAAAAAAAGAAATGCAAAAATCAGGGTCAAAATACTATTAAAGCTAAAAAGTGTACATAAAAAAGAAAAAGATATTATTATTACATGAGGGATTTCTTTTTTTACTTTTTCTTAGTTAAGCTTGCTTCCATACTCAATTACATTTTTTTGATATTATCACCTCAAGATATAAAAGTCATCAAAACAAAGATTGAAGATACTAGTAGAGAGGTTGGTTAGACTTATACTTCTAAGATCAATGTATAGTAGTTGATTAACCTATAGTCAATGAACCTAGTTCATGCTAAGAAAATATATTGCACAATATAGATGATGTCCCATAATATGCTGAAAGTTACCAAGCAAATGATCCTCTTCAAGGTTATTCCTCCTTGGGTCACAAAATCATCTTTTCAAAAAAAAATCAAGAGGCATAAAACAAAATGGTTTGGTAGAAACCCATAAGGTTGTCATGGATAAAAGGAGGTACACCCAAGTGAACCTAGTAAAAATTCAAAAGGGCACTAGGGGAAATAGGACTTTGAAAACGAGTATGGATAAAAATCCTAAGAGATCCACAAGTAAAAGGGTTAGTTCGAACATAGCAACATCCTAGAAGGGCGTTGCAGGTAAAAAGGACAAAACAAAGCCCGATATTGGCTGCAAGATTCTTTGCTAGGGTAAGGACAATATGCACATCCTTGGCAAGTTCATGCAAGTATATGGGCATTCCATCGATGTCAAAACTAGAAAGAGAAGATGGTAAAAGGTTGTTACCATAGGTTCTAATGCCTTGAGCTTTAAGGATTTTCATCATCGCGACATAGTCTATTTGGAAGAGAAGGAGGCAGACTGTAGCCAGGGCCACTATTCTACTTTAAGCACTATGGATAGATTAGAGTAAAGCAGCATAAATAAAGCATGTAAACTAAAGATACATAAGAAGATAAAGTAAAGATAAAGATAGAGATCAATGATAAGTGATTGATTGGCCAAAGAAGTTTTTCGCAGAGTTATATCCAACTATTTATATACAACATTACAAATAGTCTCATAACTGCCCATCTCTAGTGCCGACACCTATCTATATCTAACCCTCCACTTCTCCGATAGTTCCAATAACTAGTACCATGCTCCACTCTCCACATGCTGATAAGCATCAAGTTTTGTACCATATCATAATTCTTTTGCTAGGCTAACAGAAGAATCTTATAGATCACCATGCCTGATCCATCTCAAACTCGTCATAGATGGACTTTATTCAGTCTATCCTTGATAGTTATCTAGTTTTTCCTAGCCGATGCTCTTCTTATTCGGCCTGTAGGGCATTATACAGATCTTATGTTGAGCTGTCCCAAGCTTATTCGATCTATTTTTCTAAATAGAATTAGAGGAGATCAAGCCTTCGGCCTCTAAATTACCATCTTAGTTTGTCGATTCAGGATGCTTAGCTCAGAACCCCTTCACCATTATCTTGTCTTGCTATGTGGGTGAGTATATATATGCCTTTTGGATGCTATCTTTAGTTAAGACATGGTGTAGACACTTGAAAAGGTACTGGAATATAAATAATGATAATGATGATGGTATGAAGAAGAAGAAGACAAGGAGAATGAGGAGGTAGGATAGGAAGGTAGGATATTTTTATTCATGGATGGCAATTTACGTCGAGGTTTTAAGAAATTTATAGGGACCAGGGCTACTCTATATATACACCACATGAGAGAATCACGTGTATTTGCAAATATAGCCACCCAATTGTTAATTTCCTGTGTTCCTCTATGTGTTCGTTAAGCCATTTATTATTGTTAGGATGCTATCCATGAGATGGCCTTATAGAAAGAGAATTGATTTATATGTTGTTCTTGGTCGAGCTTGAGCATAAAGTATAAAGCTAAAGCAAGATCCATTGTTGGCAAAAAAGTAAAAAGACAAAACTTAAGGGAGGGGAGTTAGCTCTGGCGATGACTGTCATGCCCCAACCCCATCACCCAAGTCAGCCATGTGACATAGCCGTACACTTTCTAGGGTAGGTCCTTAGAGAATATACTAGGCCTGAAAATTTATTATAATCTTAATATTATTGAGTAATAATGAACTCAATTCATAACAAATAACAAAATTGATATAATTACAAAATTTAATCATCTAGTTTGTTTTAGTGATAGTCTATATATTCATTCTTTCAGCCGTGACTCTAACCACAACCAAATACTAGGCAACCTGCAACTCTAAAAAAAAAGGGTTGTGAGCTTTTCCAACTCTGTAAGAATCTCAAAATACTACATCATAAGTAATAAAAAAAATAATCAAATGAACAATACTAGATAAAATAAATATCATATCAATATCGAAAAGCTCATATATATATATAACATACACATAAGCCCTCATTATCATCTTTTCAAAAAAGCATATATATATATATATATATCTAATTGTTTAACAATAGTTTCTTATATCATGTCATTCATTTATTATTTACTTGATTTTCAGATTTCCTAGCAATATTTTTTGGGCTTTGGATTAACCAACATTATGACCCAATCTAAGATTGTTAAACAAAATTTTACGCGTAAGCCCGTGGAGACTATCCCACTCATAAGCTCATTGAGCAATTCCACGTATAAGCCCATGGAGATTATCCTGCATATAAGCTCGTGGAGATTATCCCACATATAAGCCTATGGAGGCTATTATACGTATAAGCTCATGAAGGCTATCCCATGATGAGGTTAGTCCAAACCATATCTTATCTATCTGATTTACATGTTACTCTTGTCAAATCAATTTCCACTTATACAATGTAATTTTCTTAAATTCAAGGTATCAATGTTCATATAATTATGTTCTAAATATGTGATGCATATAATAACCATATAAGTATTCGTACTGAAGATCATATAATACTTACTATTGCATGCCAAACCAAATCTATCGATGTAAATCTCACGATGCAAATCTTATGATGTAAATCTCATGATGCAATCCAGCAGTATAAATTAATAAATATGTATATATATATATGTTGGTGACCAAGTATAAGAATTCTTACTTCTATCGAAATTTAGTGCAACTACAATGCTACCAATCCACACCTAAGTACCTAACATGTCCAATCAATTTAATATCAATATAAAACCAAACTATCCCTCAATCAACCACCAACAATATTAATAAATTAATTTCTCACTAATTCTATAATTTTAGAGTTTTAATATTTGAATTATCCATATTCTTTATCCTCCTTTAATTAAGAAAATAAAGAGTTAGGGCTTTATCTCAATTTAGAAATTAGAGTATAAGATCTTGTTAGGCTTATTTATGTCCGAATGACTGTAGCTTTCTACAAAATCAGGGCTGACTATGAAAATAGATTTGTATAGGAAGAAACACGAGACCAATTGGGTGGTGGCACTAAGTGGCCAGATTCGGTCGGCATAGTGTATACTAATTTATCTGATCAAGAAAGAAATCGGTCTCCAATCAAGAGTAAGATTTCAAATTATTAGATGACTGATAAAGACCGGAGTGAAGAAGGATAGGGCCAACTAGGCTGTAATATCCGGGTGCTCGGATTGATCGGATTCGAGCAGTTTAACAAGTCAACTCAAGAACAAGAGTTAGACTACAATATAGATAGGTCAATAAAGATTGATGATGATGATGAAATTCAAACGTGCTCAGTAAGTGCCATAATTTTTTTTTTTTTTTGGGGGGGGGGGGCAGGGGACGATATGCTGCATGGCTACTCGCGGCGATCGTAATGATGTCAGTCTAAGATCTACTACTAGGTTCACCAAGAAACATGGAGAGAAACAAAGGAGAGAGAAGGATTCTCCAGTGGGTCCACTTAAAAGCATACATAGAGAGAGAAGAAGAAAGAAACCTCTTTTCTCTTGCCCATGAACAGGGTTCTTTCCCTTCCCCTTGGGTTAGAACTAGGGACGGCTAGGGTGGCCTAGCCCTGGTGATGGCGGCCACCGATAGGCCTCAACTACAATCATTGCCGCCGGCGGCGGCCACTATGATAGTGGCCATAGGAACAGATAAAATAAAAAGAAACGAAGAAAGAAAACTCAGGAGTTTCCTGGCCCGGGTGTGGATCCACATGGAGGAGATGGGAAAAGGGAGAGGGAAACCAGAGCTGTGCGGGTTGCTGGGATGGTGGTCGCAGTCTATACTGTGCGACGGTGCCCTACAGCGAGGCGGTCGTAGCCTCCCATGCCGCTGTGTTTCTATTGTGCATAGAACCGAGCAAGGGAAGAGGGGCAGTGCCCCATGCTGTCTCAGTAGCATTTTCTTCGGCCATAGGGCTTGGCGAAGCTCGGTCGAATCTGACGGTCGACAACAATGATCACGGAAGGAGACCGAAACAGGGCACCCCTATTTTAGACAGAAATCCGGCAATTTGCCAGCCCAAAACAAGGTGAAGCATGGCTAAAACACTAAGAAAGAAAGAGAAGAGAACGAGGAACACTTACCATGGTCCGGCGAGGTGGTCTAGGAGCTCTTTTTGGTGATGAATTGAGGAAGAAAATCCGTAAAAAAGACTTAAATCAGTGGTGTTGTCTCAGGCGTTTGTCGATGGAGCTCGAAGGAGGAGGAGGAGGTCTTAAATAGGCTAAATCCTAGTCTTATCCAACTGGTGATCGAATCGGCTCCAAATTCTTGGAGCCTGGCGAAATCGGAGAGTCTTCTTCCTATCATGATGAGCAGAATCATTTGAATGCTAGTGGGCTTGGCCTCTTCAGGCAGCCCAATAGCCCAAAGAAAGTGGGCTATTACGTTGACTTTATCAAATAAGGACAAGGTAGGATTATTTTCAATGAGACTCTGGACTCCTGCTATTTAAAAAAGGAGAACTTCGTCTCAAAATCTACAAATCCCGCCTCCTCTCTTCTCATGTCAATTTTCAGCCAAAAATAAGAAGGATAGGCGTGGAAAATATTGGGGATAAATCAAGGTGTCATTCTTCTCCAAGAAGATAAAGATGGGTTCCTAAAATTTAGGGATTC
>JAOXJJ010000195.1:810783-835866 GCA_025769935.1 Phoenix roebelenii
CTACGTTGATCTTCTTTCCAAAAAAGATTTACTTCAAATTCAATGGGTTAGAAGTCATTGAGCCAATATTACTATGAATAGAATTAACTCCATTATCCTCTAAATCTTTCTTTACTAAGATTCTTAATGTTTAACATCAATGCTACATGTGATAACTCATATAAGCATCTCAAAATCAAAATCTCTACTCAATATTGTATTTTACAAAGATTCTTGGTTAGATCATAAATCTAGACTTGCGTTCAAGTTAACACATCCAATAGTCTCTAACAATTATGAAAAAAAAATTAGTAGCCCAATCTTAATATACAAATTCAAGTAATTAGAATTCTCTACCAATTTGCTTACTAGCCTTAAGAATTTAACCCACCAATAGAAATATACCTATTTAGAATATCCAAACATGTCAATACCAAATATAATCTCATATACAGGTTTAACCTCGAAGAACAATCTACTTTAATATTATGAAAAATCGTTCTTAGCTCACTCCAATGCTATGATAGATCCATGCGCAAACTCTACTCTAATAATTACCAGCAAAACTAAAAGTGCTATCACATCTACACCCATATCATGTTTGAACTTTTAGGTCGCTTACACAACATCTAAACATGATATAACCAATATACCAAGGCTAACCTTCCTATACTTGCCTTAGGTCTAATCCTCTTTTATCATGATCAAAGACATTTTTTCAAGTCCTTCTATACTTGTCGAATATCAAACCCAATACTTACATTTTATCACAATGCCTAGTGATCTTATACATAAGCATTGAATTTAATTCTACTACTTTTGTCATATCCCAAGTGATCATAACCTTAAGCTATAATACATTTCTGTCGCAAACCCAAGTGATCTTAATCTTATGCTTTGGTTCTAATTTTATCACTAATCCCAATGATCTTAAACGACAAACACTGATGCCACTTATGCTATAGTCCCCAGTGGTTTTAAACCTTAGATTACAATATCATTCCTGTTACAATATCAGGTCATTATAAACCAAGGCTCTGATAGTTTTCCTATCATAATTTCCCACTCACACTCACCTGAACCTAAACCCTAGGATACCTTAACCTTAAGCTCCGATACCACTCTATCACGCCCCGAACCCAGCAGCCGGGTCCGATATGCGACCAGCTGCATGAGCTCTAGAGCAGTGCCCTAAAGATCATGCAAGGCCTATGATTAACAAAAATTTTAATAAATCCACATTTAATTTAGTAATTCAAATAGACAAGTCTGACACATCCAAATAAACAAATTAGTTCAATTACAAGATCTTCAAATGTTCATCGATATCAAAGAAGGATAAACAAACTAACTAGCTAATGACTCTGATACTTGCACTCTGCACCCATCCCATCCAAATCTAGGCATCTTGCAACTCTGATAAAAAGAAAGAAGAAAAGGGGATGAGCTTTACAGCCCAGTAAGAATTCCTACACATCCACACCAACACAATAATAATATAAATCTGAAAACCATGACAAGTCGAAGCACATATCATGAAGTCATAAACCAGCTATCAAAGCTCAAATAATTGACATAAGTATGTACATCAAACATCAATAAAAGTTCATCCACACAAGAATGATATAGCATATGATAGCTCATAAACCTGTATTATAGTTTCAATGCCTTTTCTTCAACTTGATCCGGATTAATTATCTTTCCGACTTTGGGTCAAATCTCGGTCACATTTCTCATCCTGTGGTGGGGCAACCAAATTATCACATTTTCAGCCTGTGGCAGGGCCTGCACATTATAGTTCCATATTTCTAGCCTGTGATGGGGCCTGACAAAGTATCACATTTTGAGCCTGTGGCGGGGCCTGCACATTATAGTTCCACATTTCTAGCCTATGAGGGGGTCTGCCAAAGTATCATATTTTCAGCCTGTGGCGGGGCCTGCACATTATAGTTCCATATTTCTAACCTATGAGGGGGCCTACCCAAGTACCACATTTTTAGCCAATGACAAAGCCTGCCATAATAATAAGATAAATCCAAAGTTCCTTTTCATACAGTCCAGTTTACATCCATACATCAATTTTTTATTTATTTATTTTTGGCTTTAAACTAACCACGGTCACGTTTCCAGCCCGTGACGGGGCAACCAATATCACATGGTTAGTTTAGAGCACCACATCCATCAGTCAAATTATGTAGGTGTAGGTTATGCGCATGCATGCATCCATCATGATACCAACCACATGCGAATACGATCATAATATCGACCACAAGCCAACACGAACAAAATATAATTTAATACAAAACTATTTTTGATTTGTCTGGATCATAGCATATCATACATATCTAAGTATAAAAATATTATATCATGCAGGATTGGTGTATAAGGATCCTTACCCTTTGTTGAAAACTCAGACAGACTAATTATCCGCCCTCATGGCGATCTATAAACCGAAATGCACAGGACTCCGCTCAGCGTCCTCTCGTCTAATAGATTGTTCCCCTACAGAATCAAATCATCATTAAAACTTATCTAAACTATATGACAATCGAGAACTCTCAAAATAATGATTTTCCTGGATCCAAGTTTAGAGAGAGAGAGCCCCAACTAGAGAGAGAAACTAGAGGGAGAAGAGAAGGGCAAAGAAAGAAGAGAGAGAACCGAGTGGCTCTCCCTCCCTCCCTCTCTCTCTCCCTTCTTCATTCTTCCCAACGGAAAGGGGGAAGGTGCTTGGCAGCAGGCGGCCCACGGCCGGCGACGCACCATGGTCGTCAACCCGTGGTGGTGCCGGCGGTGCGCCATGCCCGGCGACGGCCGGCTGAACGTAAGAAGGCACCAAGTCACCGAGAGGAGGCTCGGTTCTCCTCAATTCGGCTGCTTACCAGTCATATTCCCAAAAAAGAAATGGCCCAAAAATGAAGGAGAAGGAGGAGAGGGTACTCGCCTTGCCTCCGGTGAGCTTCTCCAGCAAGTCCGACGGCAAACCACCCAAGCTTCTCACGGATCCCCCTTTTTTTTTCGAAGGGCTCTCGGTTGATACCCTAGGAAGAGGGGAAAAAGGATCTTTTATAGATGAAGATTAATCCAATTTAGGTAAGATTGATCCCCATTTCCTTTTTTTTTTTTTCCCCTTTCCTTCCGATGGATTTGGGGAGGAGGGATAGTTTGAAACAGGGGAGGGAGAAGATCCGATCGGGAGTCTCCCTCCCCCTTTCTCATGGTTGGGTTGGTGCCCAAAGCCCAATGAAATGTGGGCCCTTACAATTATTGAGCCTAGTGTGTATGCGACCTTATCTATACTAATTATCAAATACATAATTTGAGAGTAAAAGCTAAATGGTCACTTATGTACCCACAGAAATTCTTTTTTAATATCATACATGCAATTCTCTGAGAGGTTTAAGGTCGAATTTTTGTTAACAAATACACAAGGCACGACCGTATTCAATAAATTAAAACTTTGGATTATTGTTGTAACTCAGTTAGACTTGTAACCAAGCTTAATTTTGAATTGTTATAACAAAATATAAAAATATAATCCATGTGTATCATGTACTATAAAAATTATCCAAGGAATCATTGGAAGGAACAATCCATTCACCTTCTTTTGTCTCTCAACAAACTTTTATTTCCTTTTTGCTGCTTTTTATCTCATTCCAAAAGTGTTGCTCTTCTTCCTCTCTGATTCAATTAGTGGAGTAATAATTGGATGTACGAACAGTTGTAGTGCCTTATGTGACACTTTAGTGGCCATGAAGCTTGCAGAGAGAGTTGGTAAATTAGTAGCCTTGGTGCCATGCTGTGCACATGTAATGATGGAATGAAGCTCATGAGACTGAGTTCATGGGAAAAGTGGTCCTTGTTGACATGGAAGCGAACAGCGAAATAAGCCATAACAGCACGGCGCGTTCAACTTTTTTGGTAAGCAAAAAAAAGATGTTGAGAGGCACCAGAGGAGTGCTGATGATTGCCATGCGTGTCGGTTTGCCTTGTAGTGTATCTAATTCTTCTATCTTTATAGCATTTTGAGAAAGAAGGTGGCGAATGCTAAGTTTTCACTGCTCAAGAGTGGTTCTTTCATATGATGCTTGCACCAATTCTGTTGCTCAAGAGTGGTTTTATGACGTAGGGCCATGGATCGAATGCTATTCCATGAACTCAATGCTTCAGCCCTTGCCAAGAAGACTATAAGGCGAATCTTGCACATTTGCAACCAGCATATCTGATGTTGAATAACTGGAATGCAAAATGAGATTTTATTTGCTTAGTAGTTTTTATTCTTGAGTATTATATGCTAGAAAATAACTATGGTTCCTAGAAGAAATTAGCAGAGGAAAATTCCTGATGATGAATACATACTGCAGGATTACATATGATAAGTACTGGTGCATGGAACTGCATCAACATGGTGAAGTTTAGATTCGCTGCAAAGCAAAAACTGAGTTTCTGTTTGGTGCCCAGCTGCAACACAGTTCAATGGAGCACCGAAAACTTGTTATATAGTGCATGCATGTAACCCTCCAAAAAATATTATATGGAATCCCATGCAAATCTAGGTTTCCGTTTTGTCGCTAACTTGAATCGCACCAGCTCTATAGATGTAGTATCCTTGTTTTTGTTTCCAAAAAACAAGAGAGAGAGAGAGAGAGAGAGAGAGAGAGTGGGGGTGAATTATGTTGTGTTTAATTACACTTCAGATCAGCTGCCTTATGCTGTAGATATAGAAGTTTCACAACAATATGGGAAGAGTTACATGATATTATGTTATTTTTGATCGTCAAGAAATCACTATCTCTACAATACGCAATGTGAATAAGAGCTTCCAAAACTTGATCTTAGTTTAGTGGTGTGTTCCTTGTATGCAGTCCTTGAAATCAATTAAATTCTGTTATCTTGCCGCTCACCTAGGATGCCGCTACACAGATTGCCTAAAGAATTAATCCAGCCCCTAAATTTCACGACATTCTGATAAGATTTACAAGATTATATATTTCCTTTTGATGCATAGGAAATGGTTGGCTCTAAGATACGTAAAGCAATGTAATAAATTTTCATAAAGAGCTTCCCAAGTCTACAGTTTGTTTCAATTATTGTGCAGTATATATGCAATCCTTGAAGACCATCAAGCTTCAGAATCTTCCAACTTCCCAGAAACATTGCTATGGAGGTGGCCAAAAGAATTATTCCAACCACTAATCAGAGCTATTTGGTTGTAGTATCCATGACTAACTAGAAGAAAGTAAACTTGTCCTAGAAATATAATACCATTAAATTCAAACCACTGCGAGTTCTTCATTAACTACATAAGGCTGCAAATGGGTCGGGTCGACCCGAGACCCGACCCGATCCGACCCGTGTAGATCCGACCCGATCCGAATTTTAGGACCCACGGGTCCGGGTCGGGTCCTAAAATTGGATCCGAATCATTTTCTGGGTCGGATCTGGGTTTACCGAACGGACCCGACCCGACCCGAATGGATCCGAAGAGAGAAAGAGAGAGGAGGAAAAAGTAAAAGAGAGTTTGTTTTTTTTTCTTTTTTTTTTATGGGTCGTGGCACTATTGATCCGTCAAGATCCTCTCTCGGTCTATTACACTGTTGATACCTCTAGGTCGTGTCTCGGTAGCTGGCTTTTCTTTTTTTTTCCTTCGGTTTTTTAGTTTTTATTTTTTTTAATTTTTACAGGGAGTAAGTGAGGTAACACCGAACTGAATACGGTCATGTTCCAATTTTTTGCAATGGAATTGGATTTTGGAAGAAGGTCTGAGATGTTTTTTGTCCTCATGAGAGGGGAGCTGGGAGACACCAAGTTCCGTCCAATCAGTCATATGGACAAAAAATAGTGTGATATGAAATTTGGCTTGTAGACCGACTTAGATAGTAAGTCGGGGTCAATTGCAAGTCTTTCAAGTCATGGGTCACCCAGCACCTCATAATTATGATATGACCTAATTAGATTTTTACAAATATTTTTTCAAAAATATAAAAAAAATGGATCCGATTTGGATCCGAACCCGATTCGACTCGAATCCAGATCCGATCCAATCCGATCTTCAATCGGGTCGGATCTGGATCCAAAATTAGGATCCGAACAAAAAAATCGATTTCGATCGGAATTACCCAGAATCCGACCCATTTACACCCCTATTCGGATGTGACATAGGTCCGACCTGTTATACAGACCCAAAAAAAACCTTTCTTTCCCAACAAGAAATAAAAGAGAGAAACGAGACCCTAGCGAAGGAGAAGCAAGAGCAAGCAAAACCCAGCGGTTTCAGGCCTCTCCCTGTCTCATCCCCTCATCCTCCTCCCCCCACCTCAACCGCCATGGCTTTGAGTCGGAACTGGATGTACGAGAACAACGGAGGGTAACGCCTTCCTCTCTCCAACCATCTCCTCTCTTTGTTCTTGGAATCATCTCCTAACATTGACCGCCTGATCCGCAGCACATGCGTAGCGATCGCGGGAGCGGACTACTGCGTGGTGGCCGCCGACACGAGGCTGTCCGTCGGATACAGCATCTACACCCGCGACTACTCCAAGATCTGCAAGCTGTACAGCGCCTCTCCTCTTCCTTCTTTTTAAATCGATTTCAAGCTCGTAATATTCATGAAATTCGGTTATCTTTTCAGTGATTAGTTTAGAGTTTGATGCAATATTTTGATTATTTTGTTTGCTGAGGTTTTGATTTTTCACATTATGCATTCTAAGATATGGATTTTGTAATCTATAACCAATTCATTAAGATCGCATCTAATTTATGTGAGCTTAGTTAGAAGGTTAGAGGAAATGGTTAGCTTTGGCTTTGTATAGATAAAGATTATGCCGCGAATGGACTTTTTCTGCAGGGAAAGAAACCACTGGCTGCAGAAAAAAATTTGTATAATGAATAATCCCCTCAAAAGGAGTTAAATTTGATGGTTTATATGGGCTTACTGACAATGATTTATTTCTGACTTCTTATGTGATTAAAACAGCATGCAGATCTATTTATAATTCATCCTAGGGCACAATGAGTATGGGCAATAGTTAAGCTACTTAGTATTTCAAGCAAAACTAGTTAAATTCATTAGACATTTTTGTTTCTTTTACATGCTACATTTTTCTTAAGAGTGTTGGTTATGTGTTAGCAAAGATTACCTATATTTACCCAAAAATCTGAAAGAAATGTTGGATATGTCTATTTTGTTTTCTTGTACCTTCTCACACTACTTCCTTACTGAATTGTGCTTGAATTTGATAACTGGCAGTTCTCAAGGGTCATAATTTCTGTGCAAGTGCCCTCCTGAACGGCGGATTTTCTTTTTTTCTTTTTCAAGATGGTGATCACATTTATTTTCCATCTTATTTCTTTTGTCTTTTACGATTAACCTTTTCTTACACTTTATCTTCTTCATGTTCCTTTAGTGCAGCTTTTCCCCGTTCTTTCTCCTGCTGCATCTTTCTCCTGCTCCATTCTTGCTTCAAATAATTAGATCCTATCTCTTTATTCCAGTGCTCCATATTCTAGTTTTAATAGATTCTGCTTTGTGGTCATCCAGTATTATGTGCAGAATATTGAGATTTGTTTAAACAACTGGTCATATCTGGGGGCAATTGGAAGTCTTTGATAGAAATTTAGCCTCTAAATTAGTTTAAAGAGCCTAGAAACCCTAGAGGTGCACCAAAACCTCCTAAGGATTTTGTTTGTCAGAAATTTAACCATAAAATTTTCAGTTGATTGAGCCTTCTGCCTTCATGATTACTGTGCATCATTGGACTTTACATTGTGGTTCATCAGTTCATCCATCCAATTTGTCTTCCCAGAGAATATCATCTCCTTGCATCTTGCTAGCAACTTGTTGACAAGTTTATTTTTTTTTAATGTTTACTGGTTATCCTTTTTGTGCTGAAATTTCTGCATTGATTTTGATGTGGGTTGCTGAAAATTCAAAAATTGTGCCAAAACTCCTTGATTTATTTGATCAAATGTTCCATGGGAATCATGCACTTGTTTTTAATTTTGTGGTTCTCTATGTGCTTCAGTTCAAGATCCATATCATGAATACCTTGACAAGTGATATTTTAATGGATCAATGATGTAAATCAGGCTTAGAGAGGATCAACTTTCTTTCCCAGCTATTTTTGATGGAATCTGATCGTAGGTTCATATCTGGTGGGATTAATTTTAAATCTGACATAAATTTGACATCTGGAAAAAATTGAAAAAGGAGGTCTGAGGGTTTAATCTCTATTTTCGTGGCTCCTCTGTAATCCAAAGTACAAACCCTCGTCAGAATTTCTTCTGCCTTATGGAAGAAGAACCAATAAATCTATCAAAGTTCTGCAAAAAACTGATTTTAGTGCAATATATTACTATTCCAAGACTCAGAGTTGACTCTAACTTTGAAGCCCTATTGTATGATACATGCATCTATGGTGTTTTGCTTAGTGAGAGCCATTGCTGTAGTAATAATGAGAAATATGAAGAGACTTAACAAAAGAACCCTGCCTTCACATGGGTTCCACTTACGTTAATAGTGAGTGGCGATTAATTTTACCTGTTTTACTTAGGTGATGAATCTCTATTTTACTCCTAAGGTGACTATGTGGCTTTTTAGTTTATGAAAAGGAACATATTTCTGTTGCTATATTTGTCGTTTGTAAACTCTTGAGTCTTCCACCCTGATTACTTTATTTTTGTTTGTTCGTGTATATAGGGCAGAAAAATGTGTATTGGCATCTTCTGGATTCCAAGGTGATATAAAAGCTTTGCAAAAAAACTTGGCTGCTAGGCACTTGGTTAGTTACCAGAAGATTCTAATGATACTGCATTCTCCATTTACTTGTTACATATTTGAACTATTCTTAAGGCAATTCCATGTGTTTTTTTGACCATTAGACATATTTAATAATATTTGAAAGATATTGTCATGAGAATTGCATATCCATGTTCATGCCAAACATTTGATTCTCGCATATAAGATTTTAAGATTTTGACTTATTGGACATTATGCATTTCAGCTGTATGCAGCCTTGTGGATTTGATGAGGTGTACCTAAAAATAATTTTGAAGCTAATTCCATCATTATTTCAAGCTTTTTTGTTATTAAATATTTATCAAACAATAAATGCCACAATTATGGCTTAAATAATCTTTTGCGATCATATTATTTGTTGGACGTTGGTGGCTGAAGCATAGAGAATGCTTCCATCATTGCATGCCCATGAGGATTAAGTCTAAGTCATGTAAAGTATGAACTACACTCTATCACTTCTAGCTTATTGGATCTACAGATTCCAAGTATACTAATTATTCACAGATCGGATTTTACATACCTGAGATTTCTAGAAAGTCTTCACCCTTTTCCTTCTGACACTTCTTAGCCTGTTGTAAAGTTGATATCTCTGAGTATTTATTGAATGAAAACTTATTTTAAAAAAAGATGTGTTTCTGATAATTTGTTGCAACCAATTCTTCATCCGTTACAGTCTTTTACAGCTTTTTTTCTGAACAATGTGGACTGAAGCATGCATGTGCATCTTGAATATTGTTCAATCATTGCATGCAAATGAGGCTTAAGATTGTTCCAATAATAGTCAGACCTGTGGTGTCTTATGAAACCGCTGATCTTTCTTCAAGAAGGCAGAATCGTTATCCAAGGCTCATCTTTTTGTTAGGCTTATACATGGTGCCTTGAGGCTATATAGATATAGGCACACACAGGTAATTAAGAACAACATGATGTCATGTCAAGGCTAGCAACTTTTTGATATATGTTCTTCAAGACTAGCAGAATATATAGTGTTAGAATTTTCATTGTTAACATATTTGACAATAATCAAGCTTAAAGGCAACTCTCGAATCCTTTACATTGTGGACATCTTAAATGTGAAATATTAGATTTGCTCTTACCAATGCTTGGTATGATAATCAAGTCCATACACAAAAGCAAAACCTTGTAACATAGGTACATACATACATACACACACACACACACATGCATACACACATACATCCTAGTTCCTCAATTTCCCTTCCTCTTATCTTGTTTCATTCTTGTGAGTCTAAACTTGAGGTGGTTGCTGTCGTTGTGGGGAGATGAAGGGTGACGGCAAGCGATGAAGAGGACGAGTAGTGGGGTAGGGCAAGCAGTGGAGATGGTAAGAGAGGAGTGGTGAGTGGTGGAGAGGAGTGGAGGGTGGTAAGTGGCAAAGAAGAGGAATGACGAGGGGTGGAGAAGAATGGCAAGTAGTGGAGGAAAGGCTGACAATGACCAATGGTGGAGGGAGCTGTGGTGGTGAGCAGTAGAGGAAAGGACAAGGTGGGTGACTTACGATGGAGGAGAAGGGTGATGGCGAAAAGGTGGGGGTGGGGATCAAGGCAGGAGTTCTTTTTTTTTTTTGGTTAAATAGAAGAAGAGTTCGATGTCCAAAAGTAGGTCACTATTGTGTGGGCTTGAGATGCCTCCTCATGATTTGGATCGTCGGTCGAGCCTTGCCGAGACTAAGATTGAAGTCTTTGGGCCTAGCTTGGGCCTGGACTGGTAGTTATTTTTTTGGGGGCTAGGCTTGGGCCTGAAGTGGGTCAGTTTGAGATGGCCCATTATCAATCCCATATATATAGAGAGAGATTTGGAAGACAATGTTTGTTGTATCACCCCAAACTGCTTGGTTTAGGATGTATCATTTCCGTACCAGGTTGGAACCGGCACAGAAATATTATCCAGGTCCGTATAGGCCTTGAACCAACCCGTACCACCTCAAACCCTACCGTATCGCTCAATACCTCCCAAAATCGAGGTGCATATCATACCATACCTACCAATATTGACCTGTATCGCTAGGTTCCAGATGGTACCATGATAAAAAGTGGGAAAAGTGGTTGGGTGTTGGCTCGGTATGGAGTGTGTACTGTACCGAATCAATAATGTACTAGTATTGGCACCGGACTACACATTATGTTAACTCTTTGGAAAAGGAGTCAACGATTTAAAACCAAGATACAATATTCAAATTCAAGATTCAAACTATGGACATGATCTGCATTTTAGAAAAATGCTTATAAACCAAAATTCATATGTTTCGGTGGTTCTAACCTAATCATCAAGTAGATGTCAAAATGGACGGCTTTGCTATGTTTTGCTATAATCTGATCATTAAAATCTCATGAATTTAAATCTAGCCATATTTTAAGATATGTAGATCATGATTCATAATGTGGATTTTCAATTTATTTGCCTTTATTACGTATTTTACATACTAGAACAATTGATACCATTCATTTTTATTACTGATTTGATGCATAGTTTAGAGACCTCTAAAATATGAGGATTTTAGTTTCTAGGTATTTTTTTCCATAATGTAGATCATGTTCCATAATTTGGATCTTCAATTTGAATGGTCTAGCATTGATTTATAATTGTTAACTCCTTTTACAAGGAGTTAATATAAAGTTTGTAGTCCAACTCATATTTTTTGTGGGTGCGTGTGTGCGTGCATGCGTGCGTGCATATATGTGTGTGTAATATCAATACACTTCTTGCAAAAAAAATTTGTTAAGCATCCACCTTATTTCTTAAGAATTGGCGTATAAAGTCCATTTGTTCTATTACCTTCCTGCCTCCACTTCGTAAATATTGATTTTATAATAAAGATGACACATGTTTTATCATGAACATTGTAGAGATGTGGCTATTGGTCTTTTTGATTTGAGCAAAATTACATGTGGCAAGCCAGCAAGAGAAAGATGACAATGGTGGAAACTTATTATGTTAGATATGATTGCAGAAGGATGTGATTGTAATTTGGGGTCACAAGAAGCATCTTTCATGAAGTTTTGGCCTTAGGCAGACTATATGTTGTTTCATCATCATTGTTAATTGCTTTTTGTTCTCAATCCTTTGTTTTTCCTTTACCTCCATTGGCTTTTGTGGTTGGTGGGCGTGGGTGCATTCATGTGAGTGTGCGGCATGTGTGGCTACACAGCAGTTGGATCAGTGACGTGTTTGTTGAATACAATTGTATCCGGTCATTGTGATTTTATTGAGTGCCTTAAAATCATTGTCACCTACAGGCCTTGCCCCTTTTGTATCAAGTTAGCTTGAATCAAATCATGATCCACCATGTTTTGAGAATGTCTTTCTACATCAACCTTATTGATGTTATATTCTTGGTCATAGTTGCTCTTAGCGAGAGAGGGGTTTATCAGTTAATATATAAGATCAGTTGGCAGATAGGAAACAGAGCTCATTGGTTGTGTAAATTTAAAATCATCCAACAAAGGAGCAACCTCCTAAGGTTTCTTTGGAAACATCTAGATGAAAAAAGAAGGCAAAACTTTGCTATAGGAAATTGTGTTCATTTTTTAGGCACAACTTTACAAAAGATAAGTTAAACTGAAATCAGCATTATGCTATATTTGACTCATGGTTTACATAATCCTTGTAATGTTATTCTAGTAGGGGTATATTTGAAAAATATAGAAAAGGTGCTGTAAAAGAATATCTGTGATAAATTACAAGAATATACGAGACAGTATGCTGCAAAGCACTGACTATGGAACAATTTAGAATAGACCTATAACATTCAAGTGAGAAGTTGTTGTATGCTAATCGGTTTTACAAACTCTACATGTCTTGATGAGGGAAATGATAAAAATGATTTGAATAGAGCACATCATTTGCTGAATGCTAACTTTGACTGCCACCAGAACAAACTGTTTTATCTGAGCCAGCTTCATAAATGCAAGCTGATACCAAACCTTCTTCTTAATAGGATACTAAAATAGCAAATGATAGTATTGGTGGGTTGCCAGGCTAATACACTTTAAGCATGGTGCTAACCTGCCTTGAACTTTTAGAACAATCGAAGTATGACTATCTTTTGCTGCTGCCCTTTCCAGGGACAAACACGCATAGCATATAGGTGCATACCTATACATGGATAAAAATTATTTCTTTCTTTTGAGAACTGGCAATAAGCTACATGTTAGATTATACATAAGAGAAGATTACTAGGATAGAAAAGGGAAACTTTAATTGTTAAGGTGGCAGACTGAGGGGGGAAATAGAAGAGATTTTGCATGAGGAAAAAAAAAAGTCGAGATAAGTTGTCATCATTTCTCATGGTTGTTGCTGCCTGCTTGGTGAGTAGTGTTTGCTTGCCAAGGCGGGTGCGGCATCTACATGGAGTTCTCTAGTTGTTTGTTACAAGTTGAACTCCAAGGTCGGTTGGTTGATTCCTAAAAGAATGTATAAAGCAAGGTTGGAAGAACCAGTATCAACAAGTGTGCCGGCCGGCGATCAATGCGATACGAACCACGAGAAGGGAATGGAGAGGAGGGAAGAGAGAGAGGCCTCACCATCAGAGAGAGGCCGAAGGGGGGTGCTGAGATGGTCATAGGTAACGAGGAGGTCATGCTCGGCCTTGTCGAGGGAGTGGAGCTTGGGCTTGCAGTTGGGCTTCGAGTAGTAATATATGGATTGGAAGCCGATTGGGGGAGGTAGTGGTTTTTGGACCAATGGGGCTCGCGGAGGGAGAAGAAATGACAGAGGGCGTTGAGGTGGAGGCGGAACATCCACTTGTGCTCGCCCTTGAGGGCGAAGATGGAGGGAAGGTATCCTCGAAGAGGGATGGAGAAGGAATTGATATTGGAGATGAAACCCCACTTGTAGTCCCACTTCAGAAATTGCTGGATTGGGTCGACGGCGGCGGCAGTTTGGATGGCACGAATCCGGAGGAGAGGGGGTTGTTTGAAGGAATTAGGTTTCAGTTGGGAAGGAACCCTAACCCTAGCACTAGATGGAGGAGCGGGAAATTTATTTTGGTTTTCAAATTAGTGTTTCAAATTGGGGGGTGGGGCAGCAATCACTGGTGAGCAGAGGAGGGAGGACGAGGAGGCAACCATGGAGAGAGAGAGAGAGAGAGAGATGAGATGGGGGTGAGAATAGAGATGAAAGAAGGGAGAAGAGAGGGGGGCATGTGGAACCCTTGAGAAATAGAGAGAGGGAGAGAGTTTATAGGGGTTTTGAAGAGGGGAGAGAGAGGCATGGTCAGCATCGTTGAAGAGGGGAGAGGTGCCGGTCGATGAAGAGGGAGGGAGAGAGCACGAGTGATCTCGAAGCTTCAATTGAAAGGGTGGGGAAGCTTTTATAAAGGAACCGACCCGAACGGATGAACCATCCCAGGTCGGCGTGGGTTCGGTTCGGGCAAACCACCTAGTTCAGGTCGGTTCGGCATTCTTGGTACAAAGGTTCCTCAAGGTAAAATGTGAAGAAAAAGTTCCATGGAACTAAAAGCTCAGAGGTGAAGCTTTTGGAGAAAAGAATAGATCCGCAAAGCCTATATTCTGATTGGTTAGCACTAATGTATGTCTTGTGCATGTTGGTCCTTGTTCTTGGCCACTCTTTTGAATTGTCATTTTGTGATGGCTCTCTTTCTGCTGAGATATGCTGCTGCCCCTCGTGCAAGCTCTTAGAAATCTGATGTGTCAGACCCATAATAGGCGGATATCCTGCCTAAGGTGCTGCACTCTGCTTCCCAGTCTCTCAAGAGATTCCCGCACCTTCTGCCTAAGCTTCTTTTGTTTTAAGAGAGACCTGCTTCGCTGCACCTGCAACGGAACCCACTCCTGCTTCCAGTTGAAGTAACTAAGGCCAAACTTGCTGCTAAGTGCAAAAACTCAGATTTTATCATTTCTTTCTAGGGCATGACCTTCAGATATCAGATATTATTCAAAAAGAAAGGTCTCAGGTGATAGACGACAATCCCTTAAACTCTTGCTTCATATGTGGGGGACTTCTTGTTAAGGAGTTTATAAACCTTATCCTCTTTTCAAGAACCATCCATTTCACAAGGTCTTGAAGAAGCCAATATAGATGTATTTTTAATGAAGGGAAGTATAAAACTGCAGGTATGTTTGGTGGAATTGTGTGATCACACAAGCCAGGGTCAGTCTGCAGAAATATGTGCTCACTGTTCCTTTGGTGATTATGGTGCTTGTGATGTCAACCTGTGTCAAATCTATGAGCCAAAATAATAAGCTTTAACTGATTTTACATTCCATGAACAATTCATGAAAGACTCAAGTCATATGTTCTCTATTTATTTTATTTAGTCAAAAACACCAAGAGTTGTTTTGCTTGAGCCAATGGTTCAGACTATTTTTAGGGCATGGCCTTTGTAAACCTTATATTTGAAGCTTACACGGCATAATATTTATGTATAAAATGAATCATTAAAATTCTCGTCTTACTGGTTGGGACCATTAACCTATTTTTGTGCAACTCCATCCATCTTGCTGGTATGATACCATCAGGGTCTTTCTCAAAAGTTATGCAACATTTCATTTTCGTCTGTTTTTGATAACTAGGAGAGGTAAATTGCCTCAAGTAACTCTTTTTCTATTCTTAGTAATCTTCTTATCCATAATACAACAGTGATTCTGCACTTGGCTTTCGGAGCATTGACCAAAAAAAAAAAAAGCTTGGTTTGCTTCTTATATTTCTAGTTGTTGTTCTTTGTCTACAGTACCAATTTGTCTGTAGGGTCTCCATTCTGACATGATTGTAGCTGAAAATATTAGGATGTTCACTTTTTGACCTGTGAATCTTTCAAGGCGATGTCTTGCAATGCGTCCAGAATGCTCATGCTGGGTGGTTGTGATCCTCCATCTGAGCTCGTCTGATGTTGAGGTCTGAACAAGCAATATCCTTCAGAACCGCAGCTGGTTTCTTTTTGATGGTGATCTAATGGCTCTTCAGACATACTGTGAATGATGGTGGTCATGGTAGCATAATTCTTAAATTTATGAGAGAGATATGTATGGATATATAAGTGTATTTATCTTCAATATAATTTGATGTGCCATGATATATTAACTGAAATCTAGTTCTATAATTGGGTGCATTTAGCTGAAACTGGTTACTCATATGGTGGCTACTATTGACTATCAAGAAAATTAGGTGGTTCCTATTATAGAGTTTTTTTTTTTAAAAAAAAAGTTTATACTGCTGGCAATATGGTGTCTCTAATAGACAATTATTCATGGGTTTGATGTCAAGTTTCATTAGGTGCTTGTCTACATGTTTTGATTTTTTCCATACTGTCTTGTAATTTAAGAATCTTGTCACCGCATATAAATTTTGTATTGTTGTTCTTAATGTTTACTCCACTCCACATCAAATGCTGCTTTTGTTTTCAAGATTGCTGGGGATCTAGATATATTAACATATAAATAGACCCAAGTGTTTATACTCCTGCGGCACCTTGGCCTTCCATGGTCTTGAATCTTTTCTCTTCGTACCTTCAATACTTGAATACGTAAAGTATGATTTTTTTCACAACACCTTTTTATTTAATTCTAGCAATTGTGCAGATCTATCAGCATCAACACAACAAACAAATGAGCTGCCCTGCAATGGCTCAACTCCTCTCAAATACCCTTTATTACAAACGTTTCTTTCCATATTATGCTTTCAATGTTCTAGGTGGACTTGATAATGAAGGTATGGTCGGTCATTTTTGTGCTTTGCTTTGCTTTCTGCGTCGCTTATTCCATCAAACCCTTTCACCAGGGAAGGGCTGTGTGTTTACGTATGATGCTGTTGGGTCCTACGAAAGGGTTGGGTACAGCGCCCAAGGCTCAGGGTCAACACTCATCATTCCTGTTTTGGACAACCAACTTAAATCCCCTAGTCCTCTCTTATTGCCTGCAAGGGTAAGGTTCCTGCTTAGCTCAAACACATCAACTTTGTATATCAGAAATTTTATCAAGGATTTTAGTTCTTAACGCTTGTAAATCTGAACAGGATCCTGTGACACCGCTATCAGAATCAGATGCAGTTGATTTGGTAAAAGATGTTTTCGCATCTGCAACCGAAAGAGATATATACACTGTATGGTTCGCAGATTTTGCACTTTGATCCATTTCATTGTTGTCATGCTATCAAAAGCTTCATTTCCGACGGTTTATTGGGCACATTTTTTTTTGATCTCACTGTCATCTCTTTGTGATAATTTTACAGGGAGATAAACTGGAAATAGTCGTCGTCAATGCATCAGGTATACGGCGTGAATTTATAGATCTCAGGAAAGACTAATGTCACATAATTGTGGGCTGCAGCTGTGACTCAGTTTTCAGAGCTGGGAGGTCTTCCAATGTCATTGTCATGGTGGAGCTGTGCTCCTTCCTTGGTGATTGCCTAGATTTAGCCTTTATCATCCCTCAAACATGATCTTTTGCTTTGAGATATGGATTCTTTCAGACCAATTGAAGTAATGCATGTTTTATATGAACAAGGCCAGAATTTGTCATTTATATTGGCATTTTATCAAGTTTTAACCGTTCTCTTTTCCTTCCTGCATGGCCTGCCTTCGGGACTTCATGTCTAGAGTTTGAACTGTAGCATCTTTATATTGAGAATTTGAACTTTATATGCAGAATTTGAACTCTATATTTAGAATTTGAACCATGGGATTTTAGGTATTGCATTCATTCTCAAAAAAATTGCTGATAGCTATACTTTGCCACAACCGAGAAGTTTGCATGTGTTGGTTTTGATTAGAGTATGTGCAGGTGCTTGGGAGTGCAAATGTCACTATATTGCTGAATTTAGGTGGAGTTGAAGATTATGTGTGCTGCAAGTATGGGATATGTTGTTGCACTAAGGTTATCTTTAGAGCTTGGCCCTCTGATGATCGACCTCCGTTCTTAATTCTAGCTACAACATGATATAAATGCCAAAACAATTTACTGAGTAGCATATCATCACTTGTGAACTGAAACGAACCTTTTTCCTATAACAAAGAGGTGAGGCGACTGGGAGCTCAGGAAAGATGGTCCTGAGTTATGTGAGGTGATAAACATTGCAGGAGATTTTAATAAGAGAAGCATGGGAAATTTTCTTATAGGCCATGAATGGACAACAACCATGAGGTCAATACCCTTACTGATTTTCTTTTCAACAGGGCGAACATGCCCTTTAATTAAAAAATAAAGGGGCGGTACCAAGTTCATGCTACTGTGGGGATGTATACAGTCTTATCCCACATGCGAAGAGACTATTTTTTTTGTTTCAAACTTGCTTAAGATAATTTTATAGCGTGCCCCAACCAAATGTGACCTCTCTTAGACTGGTGGCCATGCATGTGCTTTTGCCTGTGGCTCGGCTTAGGTTCTGTTTGGAGGAGCTGTTGGCAGTAGAGCTTTTATTTGCTATTAGGTAATTATATTTATAAAGTGTTGTGCCACTTTAACATGTGTTGGGTAAACAAATTGAGAAAGTACTTTTGTTAGGGCTCCAAACAGATTTTTAAATTTATAAAGGAACAAAGTATGTAATTGTTATATTTTATTATAGATATTTTGGTCAAAAAAATAACTTTCCGATAAAACTTAAAATAGTCTTTTTGGAAAGCTCCAAAATGAAGCTTCTTTCAAAAAGTTGTTTTTAGCTTTCTAAAAAAATAAAAATAGTTTTCTGAAATTTTTACTAAATATTTTTTTTCATCTAAAAATGCTTTTGGACGGCCAGAAAGTATTTTTTGGCTCTCCAAAAGCTTTCCCAAACGGAGTCTTAATGCAGAAGCATTCAGTGATGACCTGATGGTTAGAAAGATCAACTGATCTATTCCATGGAAATGCATATGAGAAATGGTTTGTGCTAAACATGTGTTTGATAATTAATTTCTATATACATTTCATATTGCCAACTTTGCTCATCCTGTATCTCATCCGATTCAGGGTGTGTGGTCCACAATATCTAAGGTTATTGTGAGATAGATGGCTTCCTTGGGGACCAATATGCATGAAGTTCCAGCTCCCCTTGTAAGAACCAATCGCCCTGGGGCTCCAATAATCCATCCATCATGTCCCTCAACTCAAGATTTCCTCTTGCATGCATGGCATTCAACCAAAGATGATCCCTAACCACTTTAGGTGGAAGATCAGGCTTCTGACTGGTTGGTCTCTCTGTTGGCCACATGAGTAACCTCAGCAGCAGCTATATATTCTGGAGGAGGATGATTGATAACTAGGCCAGGGTTTAAGTTTAGTAGTTGATGCAATTCATTTTTGTTTTTTAAGCTTTCACTCTCTGTGAGTTAAAAAGAACTACGAAGCCCTTCATATCCGCCAAGAGCGATCAAGGTTGTCTCTTATGTCCATTTTTCACCATCTTTGATCATGACTGTGTCCATACATTGCTTTAACCTCCACCTATGCAACTGAGTTGTTTTTAATTGTTTATTAGTTCTCAGACAATTTTCAGTTCCTCTCTACTCTATATTCTTCTTCTTTTTTTTTAAGTAGAGAGCTTAGAACTGCATCCTGAACACTGGAGACTCTTTTTATATGTATGATGCTGCCATTTGTCACTTTAGAGAATGGTTTGAGGGCCTTTTTTTTTTTGGCTGTGAGGGGACATATATGTTCCTAAGTTGGTTAGAAAGGTCATAAATTAAATTTTGTGTTGCTTTACTTTTCCTGCTTTTCCAGACAGCAATCTTCTGATGTTTCCTCTCTTACCGGTAGGGAAGTTATCATGGATCTCTATCTCATGTGGATATGGCCTTAGAAGTACTAAGCCAAGTACATTGCTGAGTACTTCTTATTCCTAATTTCCTTTTTCTCGTTTACGTTTCACTTATGGTTATTCGCAACAAGTATAAGATGCTAGTGTATCAGTTTTCTGCAGCAAACTTTTACTAGAGCATGTATTGTTAGAGATTGTATGTAATGATCATGAAGGTATCAAGCAGAAAGACTGGATAAAGTTAGCTGGAAATAAGAGCATTGTCCTGAGTGCAATAAGTCCAATGAAGCTTGCATAAGGTGTTGTAAGGAGAAATTTGACTTGAAGGCACTTATCAGTTCTCTCTATTAATGGTTTGTATGTTCATTTCTGAGCACATTGTATTATTGCTTCTATTACTAGTCTGATTGTTGTGTTATTTGCATCTGGAATTGCATAACCATCTGGAATTGCTTCCAAGCAAATGCATTCATGCAATACCAATTCCCAACAGCTTGTGTGGTCTCTAACCAAGCTGACTGATTTAATTTCTTCTGACACTAAAATTTTCCAAGATCTACTGAAGCAGCCTGATATGGGTTTGAGGTAGGTACACTCAGATCAGTGCTTCAAGAGGGGCTTAACAGTAATTTCACAATCATATTTTAGATTGATGGTACATAAATGAAAAATATAAATGATTGACTGCTTAATGAAAATGAAACGCATATCGTGCCTGTAGTACAAAGCTGTATCACATACTGCTCTCTAGTCATAACATGATCTCGCTTGACAAGAAGAGAGTTTCAGGGACACTTTTCTCGCAAAAAAATCAAGCATAAGTGGCAATTGGTCTTTGAGAACTACCAAGAAAGCAGAAGTTCCAATGCTTTAGTGATTTAGATAGCCGTAGTAATTGGTTTCTCAACATATACTAACAAATTAGGGGGCAGGGGTAGGGGTGGCAATCGGATCGAGTCAGATATGGATCAAGTTGGTTGCGGGTTAGATTAAAAATTTGTCAATTCGAACAAACTTGTTTATTAAATAGATCAGAAATTCAAATCTAAATCCGACCAATTTATTAAACAAGTAATTCAATCCAACCCGCATGACCCATTTATTAAACAGCTCAAGTCAAGTTAAACAGGTTGAGTGGATTTTTTTAACGGGTCAAATGGATTTAAATGGGTTAAACATGTTGAGTGGGTCGAGTTAAATAGGACAGAAATAGGTTAAACAGGTTAAACAAGTCTTAAATGGATTTAATGGATTAAGCGGGATACCTAACCCAACCCAACCCTAATATTAAATGCATTAAATGGGTTAAACAGATCATATATTTGAAACTCAAACCCAACCCGAATATTAAATCGGTTAAACGGGTCGACCTGTTCATGATTCGAACCCGTTTAACCCAAACCCAAACCTGCTTATGACAAGTCAAATACGGGTCGAGTTAAGATTTAAAATTCAAGGTTCACTAATTGTAACTTTCCACTTCTCTTTGGCATTTTCAAAGAGTTGGCAAATCAGGCGCCTATATGTAACAACAATTAATCTCACAAACTGGAGCTCCTTTTCATCAGTGATAATATTAGCTATTACATATGGCACAAGATGCATGAAGTTATTTACAAGTAAGATATTACACTTAACTAACCAAGAAAACAATCTCCCAAATGTCCAGTTGGGATTGGGCTAAGGACAGTTTGATTGAACTTATAAGCAGGTTTAAGATATTAAAGTCTTGGAAACAATGGAAAACAAAGCTCAAAATCATCCGAGTTAATACTCAGATATAACATACCTAACAATTCAAACAGCTTTCTGGTGTCGGATAAATCATGTCAAGATGAATGTATGACAAAAACAGTGCCCACAATTGTACGGTCGAAGGACCCAAAGGTTCCTGTTCCCAACATTCTCAATTGTATGCTCCAAGTACTCCTCCAATCAATTTGTGAAGTATCCCCTGTCAATGGCAATGTGAGGTCACAATGCGGAGTTAAAAGACACCAAGCTATTCGGTGAAGGCAGCCAACATTATAATACCCATATAAGAAGCCAGTGAATGTTTCTCTTCATAATCCCACAATTTGACGGTGCTAAATCAACTCAAGGAGCAATTCATGCATTTCATATACTCAGCCAAGACATGCAATTCCTCCATTAAAGTGGTAATCAGCCATGAAAATCTAGATTTCAAGCAAGGAATACCTGAGAAGTGTTTGATGTAGCTAAATGCTAGCACTTAGTTGAACCTGCTGTTCATGGATTCCATACCTTAAACATGCCAGCCTTACTCCAATGAAATGTCATTGGCTTTACAAATCACAGTATAATGCATCAACATCAAGCATTTTTTAACTCTGAATCGCAGCATAACAGCAATCCTACTGTGTTCGAACAGAAGGGTCTTCATGTGGATTGCACCAAGCTAAACCCTGGGATCTTAGTTAACCCCTTTTCCACCATCATCTTCCTTAGTCTCTTCGCCTTGTCCCATTTTCCAGCTTCAGCATAGATGTTAGCCAGGAGGACATAATACCCACTTGCTTCAGGCTCCAACTCAAAGCAATTCCGAGCAGCAAGCTCCCCAAGCTCTACATTCCCATGCAACCTACAAGCAAGAAGCAAGGCTCCCCATACACCAACATGGGGATGCATCGGCATCTTCCTAATCAGCTGATATGCTTCTTCCAACCTTCCACTCCGACCAAGAAGATCTACCATAACTGCATAATGATCGGCCGAGGGTGGAATCTTGTGCTTGGTCCACATTGAAGCAAAGCATCTGCGCCCTTCCTCCACCAAACCAGCATGACTATATGCTGTCAGAAGCCCAACAAAGGTTCCAGCATTTGGTGTTATTTTTGCATCCAACATCTCTTTAAACAAACTAATTGCATCCAAAGACCTCCCATTTATGCCACATCCCAAGATCATTGCACTATAAGACACTATATCTCTCTTTTTCAACCCATCAAAAAGCACAAAAGCCCTGTCCATTCCTCCACACTTTGAGTACAAATCTGTAAGAGCAGTACTCAAATGATCATCCAATTCGATCCCAATAGAAGACATATATTCTTCAACCCACAACCCAAATTTCAAGTCCCCCAACTGCGAGCAAGCCGATATGACACTAGAAAAGGTCATCTCATCAGGTTGCACGCCCACATCAGGCTTCCGCATCTTGTTGAACAACTGAAGCGCCTCTCTGGGGCATCCATTCTGTGCATAACAAGCGATCATCGCATTCCACACATAAAGATCCCTCCTTTCCATCTTGTCAAATAGCTCCCTAGCAGAATCAACATCCCCGCTCCGCGTATAACCAGAAATCATCGTGATCCAGGAAACATTGCTTCTTATGGGCATTTCATCGAACAGTTCTCTCGCCATTGCCATATACCCGCGATTTATATATCCACTCATCATCCCGTTCCAAGAGGCAGGGTTCTTCTCGGGCATGCAATGGAAAAGAGCAGCAGCGCGGTCCATGTCCCCAGCCTTGGCGTACCCGGAGACCATCGAGTTCCAGGACACCACGTCCCTCACCGGCATCTCATCGAAGACCCTCTGGGCGGCTGCCAACTCCCCGGCTCTTATCCGGGAGGAGAGGATGGAGTTCCAGGAGACGACATTCTTCACGGGCATTTCGTCGAACACCCTCCTGGCGGCGTCGGGGCCGTCGAGCTTAGAGTAGAAGTCGGCGAGGGCGGTCTGCGGGTAAACGTGGGAGCGGAGGCCGAGCTTGTGCAGCTGGGCGTGGATGGCGGTGGCGAGGGGGCGGGAGGGGAGGCGGGCGCAGGCCTTGAGAGCTGCGGAGGCGGCGAAGGGGTCGGGGCGGTGGCCGGTGCGCTGCATGCGGGCGTAGAGGGCTACGGCGTGGCAGAAGCGGCCGAGCTCCACCGAGGACCGGATCGCGCGGGTCCATGAGGAGGCGTCGCCGGTGGTTGCAGAGGGAGGCCGGGGAGTGGAGGCGGAGAACGTGAGACGGCGGTGCTGACCGTTGGAGGGGATTATTCTTCTTTTCCTCCGTCGCTGGGACGCGAGCATCCGGAGGCCGTTAGTTCTCTTCCGCACTCGACCATGCTTCCAACGTTTAAATTAAAAACATACAACATTTTATCAAAATAATATTTTTAAAGATTGTTCTTATTATAATATTAAGTTTCCCTACAATGTTTGCTCGAGTGTCTTCACCGAGATAAATAAATATTTATTAATCTCTCTAGTTTGATGTTAGATTTCATTAAATCTAACACCTCCCACTTCAAGATTCTGGGTATCATGCGCATGTAAGAACCATATGGATTTATATAATGAGAATAATGACTGTTATCGGATTCTTCATAAAATTTATTTGGTTAAATATTATTCTAATTCAAATCTTCTTTTAAAGTTAATGAAGACATTATATTAATTAATATAGTATAATATCCTTCTAAATATCGGATTTTGCATGAATACCCTTCCAAAATTGATATTTATATGTATATCCTCGTAAAATTTTGTTATTGTACAAATGCCCGTAATATAACGGTTATTCTAACGATGTTAAGAAAATTCATATTTATATTAATTAAAAATAAAATAAAATTTTAAAATTACTCTATTGTCTCTGTCTTCTTTTCCTACTATCGAAATTGCGATCTATTTGCATGTCTACCCATTAAGGGTATTTTGGTTATTTTAATTTGAAACTGTTAATTTTTTAACGTCTTTAGATAGCATGGGTACATATGCAAAAATAAAAATAAAAATAAAAAGGTAGAATGGCAAAACAAATGTTTGACGAAGGTATACATGCAAATATCAATTTGGAAGGGTATTCATGCAAAATCTAATATTTAGGAAGGTATTCATACAAAAAATCCTATCATCAAATCTATGTAAAGCACCCTTGATGTATTGGTTAGTTTATATATTCTCGAACAACCATTGATTTATATCTAACTGTGTTCTTCTTCTTTTTTTTCTACAGCATATGAACTATACGCGTCTAGCATGAATATATCAAAAATATCAAAATACATTAAATTTCAGAGTACTCTAGGTAACCTATTCTCTCCAATCTATAGAGCTATTCAGAGTGGTCGGCTATACATGAAGCCACCCAATATCCATATCTAACTTTGAGCAGTTTGTTTCTAATGATAATTAGACTCTACATCGACTGCGAAACGGCTCCATCGCTGTTCCATAAGGAAAACTTTTAAGAAGTTCCATACCGACTTCTTGGCTTCGATGTCAGGTGACTTGCATACCCACTGCCGTTTTGGATGATCCGATGGAACTGTTAAAAGGCCATAAACAGTACCTTGAAGGAGTACTTGAAGAAGTGCAAGGTATTGTTCTTCTCATCTATCTTTACGCAGAGGTATTATTGTTACTGTTGGGGGAATATAAGTCGCCCCAAACCATATAAGCATGTCACCGGCACGTGATCAGAAGCATCCAACCTCTGAGTAGGGGTGCAAATGGGTCGGGTCGGGTCGGGTCCTAGGTGACCCCGATCCGATCCGATTTTTTGTTCGGGTCCTAATTTTGGACCCAGACCCGACCCGGTTGAAGATTGGGTCGGGTCGGGTCGGGTCCGAGTC